>OY987227.1:3322525-3501942 GCA_963920705.1 Odiellus spinosus
ATTAATTTTGAGATTGGCCCTTAGTTTTCCTCTTAGCTAGTCTCGATCATGGCCAATTCGTAATGTTATTGTATGGGATTCGATTTCTTGAAAGTGGCTTACCTTTCAGATCTATTTTCTAATACTTCCCGATGTTTAAAACTTGGATTTTGCGTGTGGTATGAATTAAAGGGACTATCTGCGGTTTTAAAATCTCCTTTAAAGTATTTTACATATTTACATTGAAAATAAACATTTCATCTACGCTCTGCCGCATATAATTATGGGTAACGCAGGACATTTCATTTAGTTGTATATTAAGTAGTCTACGACCTGCCGCATATAATTATGGGTAACGCAGGGCACTCTTTTGCATAATCTGAATCCTAGAATTTAAGGGAAAATACTTCTACTCCGTAACTTAGATGGGAAATAGAGAAGTGTGATTCAAATGCACGCTGTTTCTTCTACTCTTCCAATACTCTACATTTCTTTTCATCTTTTTAAGGGTTAGGTTAGGTTATGTTACCCTAACGTCGGGGTCGGGGAGGTTAATTTTGGTTTAACAATATGTTTTTTTTTTTTTTTTTCATTTTTCAAATGAAACCTTTTCATTTTTCAAATGAAACTTTTTCATTTTTCAAATGAAACCTTTTCATTTTTCAAATGAAACTTTTTCATTTTTCAAATGGAAACTTTTTCATTTTTCAAATGAAACCTTTTCATTTTTCAAATGAAACTTTTTCATTTTTCAAATGAAACCTTTTCATTTTTCAAATGAAACTTTTTCATTTTTCAAATGAAACTTTTTCATTTTTCAAATGAAACTTTTTCATTTTTCAAATGAAACTTTTTCATTTTTCAAATGAAACTTTTTCATTTTTCAAATGAAACTTTTTCATTTTTCAAATGAAACTTTTTCATTTTTCAAATGAAACTTTTTCATTTTTCAAATGAAACTTTTTCATTTTTCAAATGAAACTTTTTCATTTTTCAAATGAAACTTTTTCATTTTTCAAATGAAACTTTTTCATTTTTCAAATGAAACTTTTTCATTTTTCAAATGAAACTTTTTCATTTTTCAAATGAAACTTTTTCATTTTTCGAATGAAACTTTTTCATTTTTCGAATGAAACTTTTTCATTTTTCGAATGAAACTTTTTCATTTTTCGAATGAAACTTTTTCATTTTTCGAATGAAACTTTTTCATTTTTCGAATGAAACTTTTTCATTTTTCGAATGAAACTTTTTCATTTTTCGAATGAAACTTTTTCATTTTTCGAATGAAACTTTTTCATTTTTCGAATGAAACTTTTTCATTTTTCGAATGAAACTTTTTCATTTTTCGAATGAAACTTTTTCATTTTTCGAATGAAACTTTTTCATTTTTCGAATGAAACTTTTTCATTTTTCGAATGAAACTTTTTCATTTTTCGAATGAAACTTTTTCATTTTTCGAATGAAACTTTTTCATTTTTCGAATGAAACTTTTTCATTTATCGAATGAAACTTTTTCATTTTTCGAATGAAACTTTTTCATTTTTCGAATGAAACTTTTTCATTTTTCGAATGAAACTTTTTCATTTTTCGAATGAAACTTTTTCATTTTTCGAATGAAACTTTTTCATTTTTCGAATGAAACTTTTTCATTTTTCGAATGAAACTTTTTCATTTTTCGAATGAAACTTTTTCATTTTTCGAATGAAACTTTTTCATTTTTCAAATGAAACTTTTTCATTTTTCAAATGAAACTTTTTCATTTTTCAAATGAAACTTTTTCATTTTTCAAATGAAACTTTTTCATTTTTCAAATGAAACTTTTTCATTTTTCAAATGAAACTTTTTCATTTTTCAAATGAAACTTTTTCATTTTTCAAATGAAACTTTTTCATTTTTCAAATGAAACTTTTTCATTTTTCAAATGAAACTTTTTCATTTTTCAAATGAAACTTTTTCATTTTTCAAATGAAACTTTTTCATTTTTCAAATGAAACTTTTTCATTTTTCAAATGAAACTTTTTCATTTTTCAAATGAAACTTTTTCATTTTTCAAATGAAACTTTTTCATTTTTCAAATGAAACTTTTTCATTTTTCAAATGAAACTTTTTCATTTTTCAAATGAAACTTTTTCATTTTTCAAATGAAACTTTTTCATTTTTCAAATGAAACTTTTTCATTTTTCAAATGAAACTTTTTCATTTTTCAAATGAAACTTTTTCATTTTTCAAATGAAACTTTTTCATTTTTCAAATGAAACTTTTTCATTTTTAGTGTTTTTTATGTTTGGCATCGTCCATGTTTTTTTTTATGTGTGGCATCCTCCATGTTTTTTTTTATGCGTGGCATCCTCAATTTTTTTTTTTTTTTATGTTTGGCATCCTCCATGCTTTTAAAGTTTTTTAGGAATTGCTTGGCTTAGTCATACGCGACTTCTTGTTTCTTGGTTTAAAAATAATTTAATATATATAGAAGTTTTGGCAATATTGAGGCATAGTGACGTGGCCGAGCGGTTAAGGCCGTCAAATATAAGCCATTATTATATATATATATATATATATTATATATTCCGTGTTCGATTCCTGGCGGGGGCCGAAAAAAATGTAATTAATTGGATGGATAGAAAATGACTATATACGAAGGATTTTCCTTACTTTGCTTAATTTTATTAATGAAATTAACATATAATTAAAAGCTATTGGCGTTATTTGTGGTTTAAACCTACCCGATTACTCATTTTTCTACTCGATGACGTTTTTCGTCATTTCTGGGGACATCTGACTTCAGACTTCTGACGTCAGACAGCACGGTACGGTGTGGCTAAAAAACGGTAGAATGGCCGATCTCAGTCATACTCTCAGAGGCATGCAGTTTTTGTTAAAAGAAGAAAGATGTATCCTTAGGCAAGTTAGGCTTATTGATTTTACTTTTCGGTACATTAATAAGGCTTAGTTAAAAGATATGTTAAACAATAGTTTAACATATTTAAATTATTCCAGAGAGCGGCTGGGGGCTTCGCCCCAGACCCACATTTTTCGCTTCGGTTACACAGAATTATCACTTGCCCCCCTTGCAACATTTTAGCAATATTTTTTTGCAAAAAATGTAATAGCTGTGGGAAATCCCTGTAGTTAATTTATGTCTTAAAAGTACCTTTATACAAACTTTTCCTGAAAATAAACAATTTTCTCATAAAAAAGATTAGAAACTTACGTTTCTTCACATTGTTTTCGAATCAAATTAAATATTAAAAAAGGCAGTGGCTTAATCATTACGTAATTTGTAGATTCCGTGAGATTTGTAGCTATCTAACGAGCAAAGCTCGTGAATATCCGCACGCGCCAAACCGGCCGCTTTCTCTCAACAGAAACGAGAATAATTATTTATCAATATATATGTACTTATCATATTGTCGTTGTCTATTAATTAGATCCAACGAACACGGATACCGATCCCTTGCTGGACACGGAACAGAAAAAGATTGTACAATGGAAATTTACGCAGCTTGACCAAAACACGGATAATAACTTAAAAAGGAAGGAAGTGCGCGATTTACGAAGAATGGTCAAGAAAATTGTGCGACCGCGATCGTGTGCCAAGACTTTCACCAAATATTGCGACCTGGATCACGACAAGAAAATCACCAGAAACGAATGGTCAACGTGCCTCGGAGTAGACATCAATAGTAAGTGTACGAATTTTTTCTCTACGAGGATGACACAAAAATAGGCCAATTAGAAATAGAACGCCGCTTAAAATTTTTTATTTTTGACGCGAGTTAAGTATACGCGATTTTTATTATACCTACGACTATTAACAATGGGCACCGTATCTTAATAGATAAACATAAATAATAAAACCTGGAGTTCGTTCATAAGGGTCCTCTAACGACCCAAACAGTACACGAGCAAAATTAGGAACTAACAAACCACACTGCGTATTTTTTATCCATAATTACCAGCCACACTTGAGGTTTCATTAGTTCTAACGTTTGCCACTGTTTGCCGTTAGATTACGCTTATGAACAACAGTTTGTTATTCATTTTTATCTATTTATCATTAATCAGCATATAATAATTTACAATGTACGTGCGTCCAGAAAGGGTCGCCCTCGATATCTAGCGGCGAAGAGCGAAATCATATGAATATAGGGCCCACTCTCGCCATTTAGCGGCATGTAGTTAATAATATTGTTAATAGTCCTAGATTAGACCTCGATTACTTAGCTACTAGTTTGTTCAGAATAGCTTTGTACAAGCTGAAAAAACAAAAGGTGACTAGACTTATTTCTCTACTCTTCACTTATAGATAAATAATAAAAAAATTACTACCCTATTGTACAATTAAACCAGACGTTTTGAGGAATAATAGCACCGCAAATAATTATATATTAACGCTATAAGTTTGGCTTTTGCATTTTGATTATTAAAGCACGGAGAAAGTATCAAAGGGATAGACAGACGTTCGAAAATGGGGGTTATTTATTCAAGATATTTTGACACCTATCATTTCTATCCTTTCCCTCGACATCCAAAATTTAGAACTTAACGCAAACATCTCTCGGGTTGTTTCGAGTTCATCCCAGATTCAATCTTTCAGCTATCAAAGAAATAAGAATATTTTCATAGTGGTTATCGAGGGTAGTAACTTTTTTTAAAGTTATGTCAAAATTAGGGTTATAAAAATTTTAACTTAAAATACACGGAGCTCTCTTGGAGCGATCGAATATAGATAACGCCTTTTGTTGATGGTAAGAATGCTCCATCAACGAAGCTTTAATAGGGTTCTAAGTAAATTAAAACCTCCAAGTAACCAAAATTGAACGGAGTTCATAGGGGCCTTGCACTTCCGGCCTGTGTTTTTGCGATAAGACTAATTCAGGACTAATTCCGTTTGAAACAAAACACAGCTGGGAATCGCGTTTATGGCGTGAACATTTCCTTGGTTACACTTTGATGGAGCGGGCATCTAGAATGCGGAAGAATCTTTAATTGACTAGAAACTTGTGGATTGGCCATTGAATTGTTTAGAAATTGAAATAGTTTTGAGAGTTTTTTCATTCATTTTGATAGATAAATATTGTAATTTCAGACTAACATATATTTGGAGATTTCTTTCAAATGGTCTGATCTAAAAAAATTAAGAATAATTAGATATTTTGAAAACAAGTTTCTGGGTCACTCATATACAAGAGCTCAGTCTCTGTAACATCTTCGTTTTACGACATTATATTTTCTTCTTAGACCGTGCGCCAGAGACCAGTGGCACCAAAATTCTCTCTTTTACTAAGTAGGTGATCGCGCCTCATAGGAATACATCAGTTGGCTACTTACAGGTTTTAATTTACTTGTTGTAAGGCGGAGGGTGTTACCAATGGCGCAGAAAGACAAGATTCGCTTTAGAAGTCTTTATCTCCGTAGCAAGTAAGATGGAAAAAAACGGAGGGACTGTATTTAAGATTTATCTTTGCAACCACAAAACTAAACTCCTACTCCCATTGCTCCTCGTATGTCTTACTCTTTATTGCTACTCCGTGACAAAAGCTTTAAATTCGCCAATCATTCCCCCGCCCGTCTTATAATTTTAACCTGATATGAGAATCGTTTTGCACTAATCAATGAGCATAAATCAAAGGCTTCAACCAGCTAAATACACTAAAAACATTCGTACTTTTCAATCTGAGATACGTATTGTAAAAGGTAGAGTGTTGGTTAAAGTTAAGGTTAAAGTTAGGGTGAAGTGATTTTTTTATTGATTCTGTTCTTAAATTCAAGAATTAGTGTCGTTAAATTGCATTAAAAAATCGGAAACCTTTTGATTTTGGCATTAAATTAAAAGGAGAACCTTCGACTAATCAATACGCTCCTGTACCTTTGGGTTAATAAAGTCTCCGCGACACGTTCTGCGGCATTCACTCTTTGAATCGCGCTAAATCTCGTTTGATTGTTTTGAGTTTTGACACGCACAATGTTGCGTATAGCAGCGCGTGTCACAGATATTTTACGAAGCCAAAGGTGGAAAGTTTTCTGATTAGTCGGAGGTAAAAATCTGAATCTTTTAAATATTTTCTCGATTCAAAGACATTTCCAGAATTTTCAATACGCGAATAAGTATTATATATTTAATAGTAGAATCGATAAAAAAATAATTTTCCCTTAAGAACTAAAAACCCAACATTTTTGGCAGTCGTTTACTTAAACCAAGGCGAATATTATGTTGCAATATTACAGTACAAAAAATATTAACTGAAATTCCATAGACCAAATTGAGACATCCACGAAAAGAAACTATTCAAAAATCGCATTTCCAAACAACACACAACATAATAAGCGCGTTGCTATTGACCAGGACACCTTTTCATATCCGATATATTACACCCGTCAATTGTGGGTTTGCAGCCTCAAAAGTTTTAGGGGAAAAAACATTGATAGTCGTGATGAAGAGCCGAGCTTTACGATTTAACATTGTGTATAAGCACATCTCAGATTTTCCTATTAAATAAACTACTATTGAATAGAAGTAGAAATATTTTCATATTCATTGCTCGGAGAGCTCTTTCTGGATGATTTTACTCTAAGAATAACTCGGGACTAAATCCGTTTGGAAGTGAAGAACGTTGGAGGCGCGCGATTTTTACTGAAGCGTTGCAATAGTTATATTCTTTCATTGGCGTCAAACTTAATTTTTTATCGGTGATTGTCCATTGAATAGTTTTGATATTTGTTGCTATTGATTCTGATGGGAAAATATTGATATTTCGAACTAACAAATATTTGGAAATTTCTTTCTAATGACCAAGTCTCACTAAATTAAGAAGAATATACAACAGTTTTAATGGCCCCTTTATTTCCTAAGAAACACTGGCTCTTCCACAAGAGTATATATTATAAAATTGCGGTAGGACATGGGTATAAGGAATCACAGTAAAAGGTCAAAAGCTGCACACGCTGGGTGGGATACGCTGCGGTTAAATGGCGGCCGTTTTGGAATAGAAAAACCCACCTTCAAACGCGTTTGTCGTATTGCTCGATCCCTCGCTCGTTTCTCCTCCGAAACTCCCCAATTTTTTTAAATATGGCCGGGACCACGACCCCATGTGCAATATTACAAATTCGGGGCATTCGTGTCCCGAAGAGCGGCATCTAACCGGTTGACGTGTAGTATCGTTTCGCTTGTTCATGTCATTGAACTCAGACGAGCATTTGGAGGAAAACTTGGACGGGCCGGGGGAAAACCGGTCACGGTTCCCTCTGGCGCACCGACAACACCAACTTAGACCGTCACTTTCGACCGCCGACGACTTTCATCACGCCGAAGACGAGGACAAAGGTATATCTGACCCACAAACAGTAAACACCACGAGCGTGGCTCTACACTATTTATTGTCTGTCTTCTACCTTTTTGGTGTAAGCGCAAAAACTCAAAATTGGTCATTAGCAATTGCAAAATGTAGCATGGCACGTCGTATTTAATACTATATATTTTTGGGATTTTTTTTTAAGTGTTTTACGTCTTTTGTTGGTATTTTTTCCGATTGTATAAAACCTTAATTATGGCGATGGTGTTGTTTTTCGTAGCAGCCTTTTTTTGCGGTGGCTGGTACACTCTTCGGACATACAAAGATTCAAGCGTGGTACATATGGATAAATTGGATATTATAGTTATCAGGTCGAAATCTAAAATTTCTTATATCTAGTGTGCGTAGTGAATTGCTCGAAATGCCAATAGTTTACGCGCTATTCGTGCCAGATTTGTAGCGCAACTTGAGGCTAAAGATCACTGACCTTTTAGAAAAGATCGTGAAGATGTAGAAAACCTATTTCTGGGAGGTAATGTTACGTAATAAACATACTGATTTAGTACTAGGTAGCAAAAGGATAATTACGCGAGTGTTTGCTAAGAAAATACTTATAACCGAGAATGTAAATAGGCTTTGACCATGAATTTATTTATTTACACACGAATATACCACTGTATAATTAGCATTTACTTCGCGTGATTCAGAGATGGGTGGTACCTTCCTATATATCGTCAAAGCAGCAATCATAACCAAATTAGAATGTCATGATAACCACTGTTGTCGGATCAATAACTATATAATGAACGATAAAAGAGGTCTCAATTAAGTGGAAAGAATTGTAGATAGTACGCGAAACTTTCTTTATAATTTAAAGATTAAAACATTCGGCTTACTAACCAAGAATGTAAAGAAACTAACTTCATTGTAAATACGAAGCCACCTCGCCTTCCTTCCCCGAATATGAAGTTCGACTTACCACTGCCTTCTTTAGTACTATGCCTATCCGTAGGAAAAGCAAGGGGGTGGCGTTACCGATTTCAAAAATATCGTTAGACGTCGCTTTCTTGAGGTTAAAAAAAGCGGGAAATTCAAATGTAGGCCGAAAATTAAAAAATAGATACGAATTTTAGGTTAATAATGGAGAATAAATTAATTAGGATTTAATTTAAATAATTAAACAGTGATTTTTAAATATTTACATTAAAAGCAAGTTCTAAAACAAATCGTAAATTTAAATCAAGATCTCTACGTTATCACCTAGATGTCGCTAGGAGTTCTACGATCTTACTTCGATAAAGCCTTATCTAATTGGCTCTTGGCGACGCGAGACTCGCGATTGGCTATTCATACATCAGGAAAGTGACATCTATCTCGGACAAATTGCAAATTAAAAATGTCAAGAAAAAAAGTTGTAGTTGGCATTTCGTGGCCTAGTATTACAGAAGGCAGTGGACTTACAATGTACATGACCACCTGTGAATAAGGTGTTGGATCACTCGAAATTTGTGGATACATTGTTACATCTCTCGGTTTAATTTGGTTAGCAAAGTCATCATAAATTAACTTTGGCGTAGGCAATTTAGAATGTAGTGATATATTCATGAATGCGAACAAATAAATTCATGCTTTGGCCAAACGCGTAGGCCTCTCTTGAAAAGCATTTCAATATACAATCACACACGCAACATTATTCTTCGAAGCTTGGTAGCTTTAATATATATTCTCGCTGCAAAGCGTATTATACGAATTTAGAAAAGAAAGGCATGACTGAAAACTATCGCTTTACGCTAAGCTTCTCGAGATTCGTTGAGCTCCCCGCGGCTTAGCTTCAAAAAACGGGATTATTTAGGTATCAGGAAAACAAATCTAACATTCTTTAACTGGGAAAATTTGGTGTTCTCACGGTGACGGTATTTGTAGCTTTCAAATAAAATCATACTTAACTAGTATATAACGACTAGTATATAACAACGACTAATGTTGGGAATGTCTGATTTGTTTCTCTCTCGCGGGTGCTCCGCCGACTACCGTTCTCCCACCCCTTATCGTAGACGACGATGAAGAAGACGATGATGACCACGATGAAGCCCCCGTGTCCGATCACTCTCACTTGCCCGTGTCTGAGAGCCAAATTAGTGCCTTGGTCGAACCAGCTAGAAGAAACCCAATAGGGCTCCCAGTCGACGACGAAGACGAAGACTGGACCAAAGGTTTCGATGATAGAGTTAGCGACGCTGGTATAGACAGCAAAGAGGAAGGTAAGTTGAAAAGAAAAATTATTATTATTGATCTTTTTATACATCGAGTTTGCATTTCAAATTTTCAATGAGATTTTATTTTGGATTTTGCAATGTAATCTAAAAGATTGTGAAATTAAAACATGTAATAAAGCCTAAAGGTTAATTATCACCAATTGATTTTCGCTGCAAAAACCTTTTTTTTTTTCTTTTTTTTTTTTTGAGGTGGAAAATTGATAATAAAGTTTTTACAGCGGAAAGGTTTTTCTCGTTAGCTTTCTTTTTTGCTTGGTATACATTAGCCTTTTATACTAATATTCGGTATTTTAGACTTCTCAGACTGTCTATCAGCGCGGCGATCGGCTACGGAACAATACCAACAAGCGCCGAAGGGCGGCCATTTCATACCGAACTGCACCCCGGAAGGTTCCTACCAATTGTCACAGTGCCACGCCGGTATTTGCTGGTGCGTTCACGAAAAGAGTGGCAAAACGATTCACGGAACAGCCATGAAGGATTTTAAACCGGACTGCGAGGAAGCGATAAGAACCGCCAAGGCCTTCAAAGGTCAGTCACCAAATCCGTTAATTATAACTCAAAAACCGAATTAAAACATTTTTAGAAAAGACTCGCGTAGGTGTTAGAGATATGTATGTAGGTAGCAAACCCGTGCCATTGAGCCTATCTTTCAATTTTTGATAGAGTTGATGCGTAACTCGGCTTATCGTGAATCTATAGTTATTAAAAGGTGAGACGCGGCTACAAATATTTTTAATCAAAATCTATGAAAATGGGTATATATCGTCTAAAAAGCGCTTATCCACAATTTCACTTGACAAACAATCAACCGTTTTCTCGGAAAGAGCATTTGAAATTAGCGTTTTTATCCTGTTTTCAACGAGAGAGAAATTTGAGTTTCCAAAAAAGCAAATTGTTTTATTTTCACGCGATTTTCTGCAAGAATTGTGGTTCTGTTTTTCGAGAAAAGTAAGATATATATCTATATTTATATATATCACTTTTCTCGAAAAATAGAAATATAAATAAATAATATAATATAAATTGTTCCGACGGTATCTTTTGAGCAGAAAATCAGTTTTTTTTTTTTTTTTTTTTTTTGGGTTTAGTCGCGAGTAAACCTTTAAAAACGTGTAATCAAAATAAGTATGGGTAATTAAGATACAGGCATGTTACCTTTTTCGGTAGTAAAATGGTCTCTAATGTTACTGTTGTCCAATGGGAGTTTAAATTGTGAAAATACTGTGGCGGATTTTGACGCAATCATATATATACTTGTATTGTATATATTGAGATGCTGACTATTGTCCGTAGGCCGCCGTGGTGAAGATCAGTCGGAGATTTATTGTCCCCTCATCTTTTTCAGGGGAGTGGTCATTTCTAACATCTAATATAAAAAAAACGAAATTTAGTTAAAGCATGAATTTATACATCCCACATGTAGGATGTATAAATTCATGGTTAAAGTCATCCAAAACTTAAACAGTATACATTTGTTCAACCAAGAACACCTAGAACTACGTGTAAGATGATAGCTAACACCTGAGAAACAATTTTTTGCAAGGATCGTCTGCTCCAACTTTTTTTAACTGAGAGGGGGGTAGACACCCAGCCATGTACTAGTATATAGTTCATTGTACAACTGCTCCAACTTTAAAAGTATACCAGTACATAAAATCTTTCTATAGCACCATGGGATAATGAATTTTTGGAATAATGTAGTTTCTTATAAGGATCAACGGGTCATCTTGAGTAAAAAAAGCCTTTAACTTTCAGTTCCTTTTTGATCTTCTTCCTGATCTCGACGCCTCTATCATCTAAGACCAATAATAATGGACACTTACGAATAACAAAATTTCGCGTTCTAAGCGTCCTGTAACGGCAAAAAGTGGCAAGAGTAGAACTAACAAAACTTTTTGAGAGTTTGCATATATTTTCTATCCGTAGCAGATACAGATGAGGTTTTCTTTGTTCCTACTTTTGCACGCATTGCTTTCCTTTAAAAAAACTTATGAACTCGAGTTTTTGATCTATTAGGCCAGCTCTACATTCTTAGCTTGTTTTTTCTATGATTTACTTTGAATATAGTTAATATAAAATATATTATGGTTTTTGGTTTTTAATCGTTTTCCAACCAACTTTTTCAATTGAGATTTTCGAGCGCTGCTGAAATTCGTTGGGTGCTTAAAAGTAATTTTTGCACTCTGAAATTTTTTTCGCGTTATTCGTAGTGTCAATGGACCAATTAAGACGGTGGTTTTCTGTCAGGCCGAGTTGGCGCCAGTTGAATTGTAACTTGAAAAATCACGAGTCTATCTTAATGAAGGATTGCGGGTGAACGAATCACCTTGATTGGATGGGATAACCAAACTTGTCTTCTTGCCCCACAATTTTTATTTATAAACTTGGCGTATCGATTAAAAAGTAAAAGATCGTAAGAAGTTCTAGTCTCAGCCTACGTGAATATATTCAACGCGTGGTATAAAAATTATTTAAAGGACCAGTGTTGGGTAGTATTTTAAATACTTGTATTTTGAATTTTATTTTAAATACTTTTTAAGTATTTTGAATTTTATTTTAAATACTTTTTAAGTATTTTGAATTTTATTTTAAATACTTTTTAAGTATTTTGAATTTTATTTTAAATACTTTTAAATAAAAGTATTTAGTATTTTATTTTAAATACATTTTTTCTGGTATTTTAAACAAGATACTGATATTATTAGCGAAATACTTTATCTATCAAAAAATCTCCGTACAACTAAATTGTCCGGAAAAAACATCATCAAGATGCAAGCGGAAGAAACACGCTTGAAAAATACCGCTTATCGCCGGTAGGGATGGTCGCCTATCTCTGAACGCATTCGATTGCTCTGGAATTGTTAGCGACGAAATTAAGAATCTAATATTAAGTTTGTATAGTCGCGCATCCATTGCGCTAGTTTTCATCATTCAACGAAGAGTACTTTTGACGCGGATGCGGTTTTAAAACGGCAATAGCGGCTTCTACTTCTGAACGAACGATTCGAATTCTGAACACCCCCTGCTTCTACATCTGACTATCTTATAGTCTATATAAAAAATCCCAGATTTGCAGAAGGAACCACTTGCCCACCTCGAATCGAGAAATGAGTGTCACCAATGGATTTCTTGGCTGAATTTACCTAGGGAGAGGCGGAATTAGCGCACTCGAGTCAGTATTTGCAAAGTTATCCTCGATTTAAAAATTAGGCATTGCTTGTGCATAGAAACCATAAAGGAATCCTTATTTCAAAGGAAATCGTCGATAACTTTGCAAATACTGGCTCGAGCGCGCTAATTCCGCCTTTCCTCGGTAAATTCGGCCAAGAAATCCATTGGTGACTCTCATTTCTCGTTTCGATATGGTTCCTTTAGCAAATTTTGCAGTTTCTCAAATATATTAATGCGTGTTCCCAAGTTCGATTTCGCACAGTTCTGAATTTGAAATTCTTGAATATATTTTAAAATTTGAGAAGTTTATTTTGTAGCGAGAAACTCAAACTTTACGACCAAATCGAGCGCGTAGGCCCAGGATTTTTTCCGAAATTCGTAAAACCTTATTTCCTGGGCCGTATAGGAAAACATTCCCTTAAAAACGGTCTAATTAATTAGGCTAATTATCGCGGTTGGCTAATTAGTGTTGTGTCTTTTTCTAGAGTGTTGAAGTTGTGTTTCGCGAATAGCCCCATTCTTAATCTACAAAATTAGCTCTTCCATCTTTAAACAGACCCAACCAAATTTAAGTTATACATTTTTAAATGAAAGTGTTCAGAAATAGAAGCGTTCAGATTTAGGAGGACTGATCATAATGGCATTGAAGTAGCAAGAAGAATTCCAGTGCTACGAGGATGAACAGTCGGTCTGGGACCGTGCCTTTCGCTAGACCTTAACATTACAGTATTTTAAGTATTTAGTATTTTAAAATACTTTTTTTAAGTATTTTATTTTAAATACTTTATCGTCGGAGTATTTAGTATTTTATTTTAAATACTTTATGGTAGGAGTACTTTGTATTTTATTTTAAATACCTAAAGTGCAGTATTTTACCCAACACTGTAAAGGACTGGTTTCGTTGAAACTATTTTACGTTTCTGTTTTATCGGACAAGAAATAAGACGGTTATTGTATTTTCATAGAGTTCCCTAAACAGTCTTCGGGACATTTTCCAAATTCCGCGTTATTTTCAGGCATGTCATCTTAGGCCACTTGCAAAAGCATCACGGGCAATCGCTTGAGAACCCTTGCCGTAATATAATACATTTAATTGGCGGTTGATTTCTTAAAAAATTATTTGCCCTAAAATTTCAAAACCAAATAAGAGCGTGGTATTCTAGGTTTTTTAGTATATTAATATACTCACATCGATAGAATATTTTTAAGCCTTCGTGTTTCGAAGAGTTCGGGACTGACTGACGTCTAATGGAATTTCCAAAATGATAAATATCTTCTAAACGTAGTAATTTTATACAAACTAAACAAATTATTGGTAATTTATAACCTGATATCATACAATATTAATTAAATTAATGTCCGTACGTGCGTACGTCCGTAACTTTTCCAGAATGTTCTAGAAGTTTCCAGAAAAGTCTGGAGAACTCTAGAAAATTCTGTAAAGTTCTTGAAAGTTTAAGAAAGGTCTGGAAAGTTCTGGAATATTTCGGAAAACTCTAAAAAATCTAGAAAAATGTAGAACATTCTAGAATATTCTAGAAAACTCAATAAAGTTAATTTAAAACAAATGCTTTTCTATTCACGAATTTTCAGCTTGCATTTTATTCGTCCGTGATTTTTCAATGGTTTTTGCTATAGAGATAATGGTCAGCGAGTTTTCGATAACCAAAATTGAAACCTTTCCTTTAAAGGAAAAGTTTGAGCTAGTATTTTGTTTGGCATAAAACATTCATAACTGCTTAAAGTGTTTGGATCGATCATTAATTTTCATCCGAAGCTGGTAAATAATTAGCTATTAGCTTTTAAGTAACGAAACAAGGGGCTGCCATAGTAACACTACCCCTGTAAATTTCTTCTCAGTTAAACGTGAAAAGACAAAATTTTATTGGTTCATTTAGGCGCGTTCAGTAATGAAAACTAAAGTGCGCAGTAGGCGGCCGTCTTATTAACCGCTCCCCTCCTGCATTTATCGCTGAACGCGTTTTAGCTACCTGTTTTGCCACAGGAGGAAACCACCTTACGGCGAAAGAATACTGTATAAGGGATATCTAACGGACGCCTAAACTTTACTCCCAAAAATGCTTATTTTTCTGTAGAAGGGTGTAAATTGCGCCGAATCGGTGGTACATGTTTATTTCCACTTCCAAAGAAATGGATTAAAAGTGGGAAAAAACTATTGACAGCGAAATTACGTAAGCCTTTGCCAAGACTCTCATTGGTCAGTGTATGTTACATCTCCTCCAATGAAAAATTGGTCCTTACCGCGGTTCCCCTTTCTCAACTGGATCAGGCTGAAATTTCAGCGAGTACAAATCTGAATTGTTATCTCTACGAGTATATATTAAAGCTAGGTTATAGTTGTTTAAGCGCTGAAAAAATCTGATTCTGAGTGTTCCTCATGGGGGCGTTCAGATTTTAGTAATTAGAAACCTTTTTCAGCATAATTAACAAAATTATAATCTTTGTAAACGTTTTTGTCAGTTGGATTATATTTATGAAAGTATTTGAATTGCTTTAAACCCATGAAAATATTAGCTCAAACCTATCCTTTAAGAAGGAAAAAATAATAAAGGTAGCTAATATAGGCCTACCAGTAAATTCTTTATAACCAAAAATACCTCGAGTGTCTTTAAACCCTACATGCCAAGCATCCCACAATTCAGCCAACCTGCCCTATCGCCTAAAAAAATGATCAGTCACACCAATGTAACCACGATGTAACATCTGCCCGGGCCACTCCGATCATTGAGATATCAGTCAACTTCGAGATGGGAGAGAAATTCAAAAAGGGGTGCTAAGCTCGCTTGTGTAACGCGGGATAACCTTGGCCGAGACCAAATGGAGTAGAGAAACAACTATTAAAGAAGATTGATTGAAAAATTAAGCGTGAGAATAAGAAAGGGGGAAATTTAATTCGTAGTCGCGACGTCAGGGCGCGCTGTTTTTAGCTCAGAGTCGCTGTACGGAATTGGTCGCGCTTCTTAAACTGTTCCATAGGCGTGAGTGTGAAAATGTATTTACAATTCTGGGTGAAACGGAGATTAACGTAGCGCTTCACTCCGCCGTAGGCTTCGTCTGTTACGCCTTTTCCGACTATATTGCAACAAAGAAATTGCATATACATTAGTTCATGCACCGTAACTCAGTTAAGGTACCTTCACCATGGAATGGATTTATATAGTGACCGTAACGTCAACATTTTTGTCTACATGGGCTTTTTTTTTTGGTTTTTAATACTTTTCCCATAAATTAACCAAAGAAATCGGCTTACCCAAATCAGAAACAAATCTCCTAATTTGTTCAAAAATGGTCCAAATTGGGAAATTACACCATAATTCCGCCAAATATAATAAAAGAAAGAACCCTAATTCAACAAAAGTGGATCAAGATTCAGATTATTTTATTTGGTCGAATTCTGCCCTAATTTTGTATTTTGAGCATTTTTTTACCAAATCAGAAGATTTTTCCTCGTTAAGAAACTTCAAAGATAAAATTTCTTTAAATACTCTACTAAAGGGCAAACCCACGAAACGGAAAGACAATAGTACGTTTTGAACTAGGCTTAAGATGAGAACGCTTTTGCTCGTTAGTCGGAGTCTCGTTAACAACGAGATAACATACTCGAAGTGGATCGACTGTCAAAATATATTAGGATAATGTTTTACTATTTTAACGATATAGAAAATTACTTGCAGTGAGGCAGCATTCTCCCTTTAAGCACTAAACTATAAAATAATTCTTATATTTAAAATAATTTGGAGGATTTCCAGATTCTGAAAAAAATTCAAACGATGTTCCATTTCAAGTTAAAGGGAGGGTGGAGGAAAAATGAAGTGATATTTGTTGATTCTGCCTCTAAACATAAGTCCCATTGGCGTACGAAGTAAAATATTCATAAAAAAACCTTCCGAATTTGGCATTAAGGATTAAAAATAAAACATTTGACTAGTAAGAAAGTCATAGTGACTTAACGCGTTTTCCATTTGACTGATCTCAAATCCCGGGGTGGGGCAAAGCAGAATCAAATAAAACACAGGAGATCAACTAAATGGTTGAAATGGAACATTCGAACCCTTCAGGTCGCTCTCAAATTACCTCGAGAGCTAGCGCTTTAGATCGGTAAATGGGAAACGCTAATAGTTTAATCCCCGCGACACTCGCTACGATTCACTCATGGAATCGTGCTAAATCTCGTTCTTGATTTTAACAAATTTTATTTTTTCACAAGGAGACACTGCACTTATTTATAATTAATATCTTTATTAATTTGACTACGTTTCCTATTTGATAAATTTATCAGATTTTTAATGAGAAAAATTATATAATATTCATTTAGAAAGAATCGAAAATGTTTTTTATCGCTACTGCGGTACGATTATTATCTCTTAATTATGTTGTTTTTCAATATTTGCACCACCTTAGAATCGGGCCAAGGGTTACGTCAGTGGCCGCTTTTGACCACTTTTAACATTAAAAGAAGAGGTCTGCGTTTAATGCCCAATGTCTTAGGCACTGTTAAAGGGTGAAATAATATGATTGGTCCGAATTTATATTTACTTTTATACAAATTTTATCAAACTTTAGAAATTAATTTAAACACCAAAATCGAGTCTAAAAATTCGGAAAAAACCCTCAAATACGTTTTTTTGGCATGGTTATTCCGAAAATAAACTTGTATTCCATTTTTAGCTCCAAATTTCCCTTTAACGAGTGATTTATTGTTTAGTTTCATGAGCGATAATGCGCAGCTCTCTTGCATTCTAGCTTATCTATTTACAGCTATGTTCAGTATTATGGTTCTTGATATACATAACATAGGCTATGATGTTTTTGCGGGAATTACAAATAATATATTCGTATTTTAACCGAATACCCCAGGACCAAATCAGATTAACTCAACGACCAGAGCTTTCAACACTATATATTTTCCATCATCTCAGATTGCAATATCAGATTGCCACGGAACCTGGCTTGATTCGGGCTTTGTCAAAATATCGCGCAAAGCTGGCCAATTTAATCACGAAAAATTGAGAAAATTTACGAAGTTGTTTTTTACTTTTAAGGGCAGGGCAAACCAGGCATGGATCTTACGAAAATCAACCGAAAGATGGCGCCCACTACCTTTCTAGAAAGTAATTTTTCTCTCCGCCAACAGAGCACGTTATAATCGTAACATAATATAAAAATATTACGTCATATTGTAAAACATTTAGAATCTTGTTAAGAACTTAAGATTAACAAAGATTCCTTAAATATAATAATGAATATCACCAACGGAATTCTAGGACTAATTCACAGTGTAGAAGGCTGATTTAGCGCCCACGAGCTAGTATTTGCAAAGTTATCGACAATTTCCAAAAATGATCATCCTATATCAATCTAACTGAAATAATTTCAAAATTAGCAGATAACGGATGGATTGCGTCGAGTTATAATCGTACTGTGAAAATAATTTCCTAGCCCCAATGACGATACAATTAAATAATCCGCGCTTAAAATTTATTTATTGCAATTTATTCATTATCCGCGAATTATGAGAAATAAAATGTTTTGATCCCACGAGGCATAGCCCCGCAGAGACAGTTATCAACGAGCGAATTACAGAAAATAAATCTTTACTTGAACGCCGAGTAAATTTATCTTATTAATTATTCATGAGCCAAAAGTTCTCAATTTGGCCTCGAGCCAACTAAGCTACGTTCACACTAGAGACTTTGAAACAGTTTTTCAAACCGTTTCGAGTGTTCAAATCGACTTTTCAAGGAAATAATTTTATGTTTTCAAAAATAATATTTACAGTTGGACCCAAAACTTTTCATTTTGATAATTCGCAAAACGGTAAAATCAGTTTCAAAATTTCTAGAGTGAACAGGGCTATATCCTGTTTAAATTAGACACGCAACGTGATTCGATTGATGCCTTGTCAAATTGATTTCGCGACAAGTTAGCAAATTTAATCACATGAAATTGTTAAAACTCCGCGAGATTGTTTTTACATACGCGTGACGTCGGTCGGGCGACTTATAGTCGCCCATGCTCTGCGCGCAATTTGGTTTCCAATCGTATTTGGTAGCAAATTAACTTCGATTAAAGAAAATATTTTTCTCTTGAGTTTTATTTTAATTATCAGCTACTGAATCTATTCTTAAAGTTGACACTCAACGTGACTCAATTTGAACCTCATAAAAATCGATCTCGCCCCCAGCGCGCCAATTTAATCACAAGGCCAGCCAATGAACTTTATGACTTACCATTCCAATAGACCCTAAAATAAATAAAACGAGCTGGAAATCCGAGCTTCCAGGCAAGCAATATTTAAGAAGGGTGGTTTTCTCTTATAGGCGCCAAGATAAAAACCGGTTTCGTGAAAAAATTCAGTCATCTGCGGCGGCGCATTCACGTGACCAAACCCAGCCAATCGAGCACATATTCGTTTCCCAGTAAGCTCTTGGGCAAGATTATTAGCCGTTGGAAAATTTGGCTGATTTTATTTTAGGGTCAAATAAATTTATTAGTAGTACGAACGTCGTTCTTACGGAAGTAGCTCTGATTAGGGGGAATATGCCACGAATTAAAGGGTTAGTCGCTTTAGTAATAGACAGCTAAGTTATTTCAGGAATCTCTCACTATCAGACGCCCATTGTCACTCGCGGCAAGGACCGTTACGAGATCGTAAATGTGTAGAGGGGGGAGTAAAGCAGCGTTTGCAATAAGACGGAAACCATTTTGAATAGGTCAGATAGCAAACTGTTGTGGTGAGCTCTAAAGATTGTTTGTTATAAAAAAGTAAGATGGTTTGAGTTGGGTTTCAAAGTCTTTAGTGTGAACGTGGATTTAGATACCGAGCTGAATCAAATGAGGTTGCGAGGAAAACGGGTCAAAACTTCTTGAAATGTGTGTATTATATTCATTTGTAGATTCTACCTGAACTCTACTATTTTGGTTTATTCCTTTTTGCGACAAATATTTTAGTTTCGGATTAATTGTTGACTATATAATAAAGTGCAACTTGTAAATTCAGATAAAAGTTAGGCATAAATGGATGTTGGATTTATCTGAAGATAATGCAATGCTCAAAACCGAAAAGAAAACTTAATCAAACTTTCGCAAAAGACTAGCAAATAAATTTGCTTTCGAACTAATTTATTACAATTATAATTACAAATTAATCATTTATGATCCAGAAGCTTGGGCATATACGAGACCATTTAAGGATATTATGGAAATTGACTCTGATTTGCCCCTTGACGCTTGTTAAAACTGTTAATAGATCAAATTATGAAAACACGCGGTTTTCCGATTGACATATTAGTCGTTAGTTTAATGAAATTTAAATGATCGATTGATTGAGTAGGTCGCCGATTTCTGATGTAAATCAAATTGAATTTGAGTATAGCTTTTTTTCCAAATTAGTTAAAACGAATATATTTTTGTGTCTCTTTATTAAAGGGAAATTACTAGCCAAAAATTTAATAAATTTTGAAATTTTAAGGGGAAAAAAAACTCTAAAGCAGACGATGCTCTCATGGATTACTTCCGCACTTTGTATCGGTAAGGGGGTAAAATTGAGGGGCCGGATAAATGTCTGGCAGCCATGTTTGAAGCAAACATCTCAGCTACTAGTATAGCAAATCGTACCAGAGTGAATTATCCCTGTGAGGTTGATTAATCCATGCTGTAAACATGGGTTAAACGAAAAGCTTGATTTGTTTTGACGCAAAAGCTCGATTCTTGGCCCGAAAAAAAAACGTTGATTGAAAAGGTGTCTTTAAAAAGTACCTCAAGCTCGTAAATTATAAATTATACCTCGTAACTTCGGATAATCTAGCTGTGGATTGGTGGAAATGGCGGCTGATTAGCCAATAAATAATTAAGAACGTTTCAAGAGTTTAAAGATGTAAATAAAGTACCCGCCCACAATTGCAACAACCATCCCACCGTGGGGTATACTTTTGACGTTAATTTATATATTATTTCTTTGGGCTTCTTTCCAATTCGCATTTTTCAACCAAAATAGGAACTAATTAATATAAGGAATGTATGTGGAGAATTTCAACTACACGAGATTTTTTTTTTTTTTTTTTTTTTGAAAGAATCTCAATTTGTCATTTCGTTAACGAGTTTTGAGCTATTCGCGAGACCACCAGCAGTGTTTCGGCCCGCGATCTTCCCCCGCGCTGAAAATTCATCCAGCAGCGCTTCGATGGTAAAAGGCACCGATTTAAGACAAAAATCTTTAGCACTATACTATTTAATTTCATTTATTTTCCTCCACTTGAGTAAATAAAAAAATATGTAACCAAGATGGAAACCCTCTTGACAACTACGCAAAACAACCTAACAAGTTGTTATAAAACACAAAATAAGATTATTCCGCTCTCATCATTTAAAAGGGTTGATTACAGCATATTGAAATGAAAAGTAAAACATCAAGCTTTTGTAAAAACAACCTCGAGAATTTTTTTTAATTTTAAACCTTAATTGGAGCTTGAAGGAATTGGAGTTTAATACGCTATATAACTTAATTTTTATATTTCGTAGACCATAAAGTATATGATATTTAGTACAAAAAATGTATCTTTGAGTTAAATTGCAGAAAAACGTATATAAATAAGTATATACTTTCAAATTTCGCACTTCCAAGTCGAATCACTATTTTGGTTCTCGCTCTGGAAATAAGGGGACGCAACTCAATCAAATCTTGTATTTTTAGGCAACTCGATGCCCGCCTTTAGCATACAAGCGGCAAGTTCCCAAAAGTTGACGCCACATTTCCCATAAAAATCGATTTTCAACCAAAAAATAACGAAACACTTTTAGCAAATTAGATGAAAATGAAAATTCGGTTACTATATACCAATATGAAGAAAAACAATAAAAGTAATTAGCTAACTTTAGTTAGAACACGCCGAATATTTTACAACTTAAATTATGGCCTAAAACCCAAGTCAAGCAAATATGTTTTTCGGAATCCATACGGAAATCGTGGCACAATCTAAATTCAAGTAAACAAAACACAATTGTTTCCCGAAGAAAAAATGGTTTGGTGGTATCCTCTTTTCTATATGGAACAAAATGGTAGACGATTTAATTAAGTCGGGAACATAGATATATGAAAAATGAACTAGATCCACAACTCTACAAAAGTCACGCGCCAAAAATGTCAGGAATAGAAAATATCTTCACGCGCTAATGTTCTCCTTTGACTGTACAAATTTCACGTGCCACAGCTAGGGGGACATGTCCCCCTGTGGCGCGTGATATTTGAACAGTCAAAGGAAGGGAAAAAAGCTTCTATATTGCGCATCGACGTTAAAAATAATTGTGGATCTAGTTATATGGTCGGGGGGCTAATCTTAATTTTGTCGTAATAAAACGGGCTTAAAAATTTGACTGGATGAAGGGACTTTTTTATTACTGTGTTACTGCTTTCTCAACAAACTGAGCGTTTGGGCTTTTTCTTTAAAGGCCCGACTTGGACTACTAGCCGTTGCATGGTATTAGACAGTATCCCTGATTGATTGATTTTTTAGAGCTCGGAATCGGATAATAAATAACAGTAGATCCATGGATAAATAGGCTTATATTTTATAAATTATATAAACAGACGTATGAAATGGATACGAGTTATCCGGAGATATTTTAAGTTTGATAAATAAACTAATTACGCGTTTATTCCAACGGATAATGCGAAGATAAAAATATGACGTTTCTCGAAATCCGTGTAAAATGCATATATAATAATTATATTTTAATATAAATTGGAAGTAACAGACCACATCATCATAGATTCTATCTTCAAGATCTGAATTTGGGTTAAAATCCGCGAACAAACTCGAGTTTCAAATTTTCTCATCGGCGAATGAATAACTCGTATAACGTATCAATTTCCAATAACAATGAGTACGAATAAAAAGTTTGCCTTACATTCGGATACGTTAACTCGAATAAGAAATGGATGTTTTTCGCAAACGAATAATATCTGATTGTATTCACGATGGTATTATTCAATTAACAAAAAATATACGAATTCCGAGCTCTAGTCTTGTTAACTAGTAGATTCTTCTGTACAAGAATGCGACTATTAGATTCTCAGTAGCCTCGTATAAGTTCTATCCGACGCGCGAATAAAAATTAAATTATCTTGGCAATGCTTGGGAATATGTTTAGCCTCTTTTAAGAACCACGTTCGTTGGGGTTTGCGCGCTGTTTGGGGGACAGAGACACGAAGTCGCGCCGTTCTTAATGTTATTGTTCTTATTTATACGAAAGGAGGCGCCTCGGAAGGGGGTGCGTATAGCATACTAGGCGAAGAAAATTAACATAAATACCATGAAGTAAATGTTATCTCGTTAATAATAATTACTAATAACTAGGTTTTTCAATCCAAAACAATAAAACAAAATTAAATACTTAATTGAACCGCAAAATTGCCAGACTTATGGGCGACAAATATTATATTAACTTTAAAATAATTTCGTGAATTGGCTTTCTAAATCTTTACGCGGGTTAAGGAGTTAACTATAAATAACTAGCCAGGACTGCAGGAGGTGGTTTAGCTCAAATGAATTCAAAATATCTTACGATTTATTATTTAAACATTTTAAAATTACTTTGTTTTGTCGCTAGAGTCCAAGGGTCAACCGTCAGACTTTTCCCACCCTACAGCGATTAACTTTAAGATTTCATATTTCCACACGATCGAATGGCAAAGAAATTGCATATTTTATCTCGAGGAAAAACCGTTAAATATATATATATTTTTTTGTAACCAATTTGCATCATTTTTCTGTAGTTTAAGTTCAAAATTTTCTCTATATAGGTATCCCAACTATACCGTCTAGAAGACGCTTCAACTTGCAAGATGCGGAAAGTGTCTCAATTTTCCCACAAAATCACTCATTTGATATCAGCTACGTGTAGTTAATAACTCCTATGTTAGATAAAGAAAATTGTGATAACCCTATCCGTTAATCTAAATATCTATCGAAGTGTTTTTACTAAAAAAACTTCTGTCTTATAGTCAACGAATACCAAAACAAGGCTTCTTTGAGTTTAATCTTTATACATGCATTGAGAGATGTGGGGGGGGGGGAAGCTTATACGAAATGAAAACTAATTCTAATGTTTAAGCTTAGTCTTGTTAAAGTGCTAATGAAATCCTACAGCATTGTTTATGATTGAAATAGGCTTAATCCACTAGTTAAAAAAGACTAACTGTAATATAAAGTTTAAAATAAATTTCGTCCAAACAAGTTGTTTTTCCCGCGAGCGCCTTTTCCGTAAACTTTCTGATTCATCAGCCTTCAATTGCGTCATAATGCCCCTATGCTTTCTAATTCGCAGTGACGTTTTGCCGCTAAGGGCTGTGATAGGCGTTTCCAGATTTTCCGTGTCGTGTACGAACCCTTGAATTAGAAAGCATTAGGACATTATGACGCAATTGAAGGATACCGAACCAGAAAGCTTACTTTTTTTCGACAGAAATGTGAATTTCTAGAAAACGGATCTGGCTATTTGTAGCTCGCACTGGAGTTGGAGCTATCAATTGAGAAAAGCGCGCGAATTTTGCCGCGCGCTAATTTCGATTTTATTAATTTTTACAATAGCGCCTACTATCTCGTGACCTTTGTGATAACGGGAATATACCAAAGGGAATGTAACAAATGGAATGTACCAAAGGGACTGTATCAAATGGAATGTACCAAAGGGACTGTACCAAATGGAATGTACCAAAGGGACTGTACCAAATGGAATGTACCAAAGGGACTGTACCAAATAGAATGTACCAAAGGGAATGTAACAGGGGGAATGTCACAAACATTGAACAGACCTGGTAACATGGAACCATGGCGTATTTGAAGGGTATAAGCAATCGATTCAAATCCCTAAGTCGAACTTAATTATCCCTTTGAGAGGAAAGTCAAAAAGAAGGAAAACTCTTCTCGATCTTTTATGTCGTCGTGTACCGATATAACCGTGGTATGTCAAACACGATCTCTCTGGGGTCGCAACCTTTAAAAAGATTGAAATTCGTAAGAATCTCCAAAGAGGTTCTACGTACTCTATTTTTGCGAAATTTTAATTTCGAATAACTTTACTTCTCTTTCATAGAGCTTTACTGATACAAAATCTTTCTCGGAGAAAATGTTTACACCACTTTTAAAATTGGCATTCTACATCTGCTTAAAAGCAGAACTCTAATAAAATGTTTCTACAGATTTATAAAGATAAAAATTGTTTAAAATAATAGCAAGAATAGATTCAACACAAGAATATGGAAGAGCTATACCTTTGTCCGCGCGCTAGTCTCAAGCGGATGGAGCCTACGGAGGTCTTACGCCACGCCTCATGTCACGTGCACAGGAAGCGGTTGGCTGTTTTCTACGATAAGTCCGGGGGGGAGGATATCAGGCTGCGGGGATAGGCGCTGCCGGCTGAGCTAGCTCTCTGTCGCGGACCTCGAAAGCTCGTGATAGGGTGAAATTAAAAACGCATATAACGTCAAATCTAGTAAGCTCCACCCGCTCGAAACTAGCGTTATACCAGAGGTATAGCGTACGGTTCGATATTCTTATGTTGAATCTATTCTTGATAATAGGTTATTCCTTGTTTTTAAGAGCTTTTTTTCACTTAGTAATTTTCGCGCAGAAATATATTTCTTTCCGCCAGTGAATAAAATCTTTTCGTTTTTTACTGTTGAACGAAAAGAGTTTTCTCGCTAGCTTACGCATTGTTTTTAAGGTTTTTGCTTTTTGCTGCAAAAACTGCTTGGTGAAAAAGGTAGCCTCTATAAACGAGATAACGCTTCAATTTAGGGCAACAATTCTCCATATAATATGTATATATGATTTCGGTGATACAAATACCCGGCAAACAGTTTAATTCAGTTTTCCACCACAACGAATTATTCCTTTAAAAACTAAACTTATATATCAGGCAATAGCCTACCGGACGCTTCGGTTTGAGTTCTGAATGAGCCCTAAAGCAAAAACTTAAATTAGAACACGTGAATCGCAAAGGTTTTTAGAGATCGGGGTTTGGACATGATAATCCTCAAATGTCAGTTAATCAGTTAATCATTAAAAAAATCGGTTAAATATACGCGATTACATTGCATTTTTCATAGACTTCCCGCTGATAATTTCAAATTATGAACAAAGATAAAATAATCAGATATATCTTGTCCAAACCCCGACCTCTAAAGGTTTTTTTCTCTGATATTAAAATAAATATATTCTCGGTACGAGTTCAAAAACCCATCTCCAAAAATTTTGGGTTTAAAAATTTGATATATTGGCAGTATCGTTTATAAAACATAGTTAAGTGTTAAAAATTTCCAAGTTATCGCCATTTCAATCAAAGTTACGGCGCTTCTTCGAAAGTAGCAATTAAATTGGAAAGACGTCTTTCAATATATGGAGAGTAAAAAATGTTAAAGAAAAATGACTGTCCACTTTAAATAAGAAATACTTTGGCATAAATGCATGAGAAATGTTTCGACCCCCTTTAAGTTTTTTTTTTTTTTTTAATTGCGAAGTTAGTAGGATTATGATATGGTGTGCTGCAGTCTGTCATAATATTTGAAAGAATTAATTTTGATGTTTATTTTCAAGAAGTAATGTTTTACACATTTATTTATAGCCTCTTCCTTTTCTAGCACAAAATGTATGTAGCCAAGGTCAATTTTAGGAATATCTAAAGTAGCGTTTAAGCAAAATGAAAGCAAAGTTCAAGTAAAACAAAATTGAGGAATGCTCAAGCAAAACAATTGAGGAAAGTTCAAGAAACAAATTTGAGGAAAGTTGAAAATAATTAAAGAAAAAATATTTAAGAAAATAATTTAAGAAAAAATATTTAAGAAAATAATTTAAGAAAAAATATTTAAGAAAATAATTTAAAAAAAAAATTTAAGAAAAAATATTTAAGAAAAATAATTTAAGAAAAAATATTTAAGAAAATAATTTAAGAAAAATAATTTAAGAAAAAATATTTAAAAAAAAAATTTAAGAAAAAATATTTAAGAAAATAATTTAAGAAAAAATATTTAATAAAAGTTCAATTAAAAAATTTAAGGAAAGTTCAATCAAATAATTTAAGGAAAGTTCAAGCAAAATATTTAAGGAAATTTGTAAGCCAAAAATGAGAGGAAATTTGTAAGAAAAATTTAAGGAAATTTGTAAGAAAAATTTAAGGAAATTTTAAGCAAAATTTAAGGACATTTTAGGCAAAATATAGGGAAATTTTAAGCAAAATTAAAGGAAATTTTAAGCAAAATTTAAGAACATTTTAAACAAAATTTAAGGACATTTCAGACAAATTTATGTAATTTTAAGCAAAATTTAAGGAAATTTTAACCAAAATTTAAGGAAATTTTATGCAAAATTTAAGGAAATTTTAAGCAAAATTTAAGGAAATTTTAACCAAAATTTAAGGAAATTTTATGCAAAATTTAAGGAAATTTTAAGCAAAATTTAAGGAAATTTTAAGCAAAATTTAAGGAAATTTTAAGCAAAATTTAAGGAAATTTTAAGCAAAATTTAAGGAAATTTTAAGCAAAATTTAAGGAAATTTTTAGCAAAATTTAAGGAAATTTTAAGCAAAATTTAAGGAAATTTTAAGCAAAATTTAAGGAAATTTTAAGCAAAATTTAAGGAAATTTTAAGCAAAATTTAAGAAAATTTTAAGCAAAATTTAAGAAAATTTTAAGCAAAATTTAAGGAAATTTTAAGCAAAATTTAAGGAAATTTTAAGCAAAATTTAAGGAAATTTTAAGCAAAATTTAAGGAAATTTTAAGCAAAATTTAAGGAAATTTTAAGCAAAATTTAAGGAAATTTTAAGCAAAATTTAAGGAAATTTTAAGCAAAATTTAAGGAAATTTTAAGCAAAATTTAAGGAAATTTTAAGCAAAATTTAAGGAAATTTTAAGCAAAATTTAAGGAAATTTTAAGCAAAATTTAAGGAAATTTTAAGCAAAATTTAAGGAAATTTTAAGCAAAATTTAAGGAAATTTTAAGCAAAATTTAAGGAAATTTTAAGCAAAATTTAAGGAAATTTTAAGCAAAATTTAAGGAAATTTTAAGCAAAATTTAAGGAAATTTTAAGCAAAATTTAGGGAAATTTTAAGCAAAATTTAAGGAAATTTTAAGCAAAATTTAAGGAAATTTTAAGCAAAATTTAAGGAAATTTTAAGCAAAATTTAAGGAAATTTTAAGCAAAATTTAAGGAAATTTTAAGCAAAATTTAAGGAAATTTGAAGCAAAATTTAAGGAAATTTTAAGCAAAATTTAAGGGAATTTTAAGCAAAATTTAAGGAATCGAGATTTGCATTCTTAAAAAACGGATTGGTAGAGCAGCTGCTATTTTTTTAGAAATTGAAGGTGCTTTTAAATAATTAATATTGTTTCCGTTTTCAATAAACATATACATAAAAAAGCAAGGTTGGGGAGTTAGCCGCGTTTGTTACCTCCGCGGACACCCGTGTTCTTTGAGTTGTCTACTATGTTTTAAAAAGGAGAGAGTATCTCAAAGGTATCTCCATTTTACGAATAATGAAACAAACATATACAGATGAGACATAAGACCTTTTCCTATTTTCACTCCTCTCTACGGATGGTGCGTAGAGTAGTAATTAGGTTTTAATTATCTACCGTTCTTATTGAATTAAATATATATGCATTTGTTTTAAAGGGAGCCTGAATAAAAAAATCAAAAGCTGTTGATAAAACAGTAATACAGTAATATAAAAGTCCCAGTCATATATTTTAACCTTGCTTAATTACTCCAAAATGAAAGTTTATTGTCAGCTTTTTTCTTCCCCCCCCCCCCCGACGTAGAAAAGGGAATACCAGCCAATCATATTTTACGTTGGAAAAATCTTACAACATGTTTTGTTTCCTCGAATTTAGATGGCGCCACGGTCTTCGTATGGGTTCCGAATAACATATATTTCCTTGACCATAATTGAAGTTAAAAACATTCGGCGTTTCCTAGCTAAGGTTGGCTAATTCTTTTGTTTTCCAGCGTCATATTTATTAACAGATTTTTTTTCTTTTTAAATCGACATAATTTGATAAAAGTAGTTCGTTATTTTCAGAAATCTTACGCTGCGCTTTAGAGATGCGCCTCTTCGGAGAAAAGTCGAGAGACGGGTGACGCCATCTGCGACTTGGAGATAATGCCGGTTTGGCCGGTATTGGATACTGATCACTAATCGTCATCTGCCACTGTTTAAATTTGTTCATTATGGTGTAAGAAATGACTAAATAAACAAACTAAACTTATTTTCGTAAATAAGGAAGCCCAATCTATGTTTTAATTAGTAGTTTCAAGGCTCTAAAACGTTTTTGTTTACAATTTTAATGCAGTCCCTGAATTATATCGTAAGAACCCTGACGTCATTTTTAAATCGTGCGGAAGATTCCGACGCGCTTGCCTTATTTATCACTTTCTGTTGGATAGTAGGGGCTGGTTTATTTAGAAATTTAAACAAAAAAAAGGTTTTAAGGCCTAGAAACTACTTATTAAAACAAAGCTTGGGCTTCCTTACATGCGAAAAAGTTTTGTTTGCTTTTTAATTATGAAAGCTATAATGAACATAAATTAAAACCAATATGTAAAAACCGTGGCAAACAACGATCTTAAGATCTCTGATAAGCACGCGTCACACGTGACTTCTAGTATCGAGGGGGAAGGTGCTGTCAAAGCTAAGTATTATCCCAAACACAGAGGTGGCGCTAAAATCACCCTTTGGTTTTCGACACTATTGAGGGTAAAGGAAAAGGTATATCTCTAAAGCGCCGCGTATAAGATCTCTGAATCAGTCTTAGCTTTAGGAAAAACCTTAATAATATTATTTTCATAACCAATTTAACCTTTTTTTTCTGTAAATTTTAAAATAATTTTATTTTGTACCTCCACATCCTAAAAACTAAAACTAGTTTTCAACGAGTCATATTACACCGTCGTATTCAAGAACAGAGTCAATTAAGTCGAGGCACTTCAGCACCAAAACAATAATGTTCTTATTTCTAAATATTAATTTTAAGAATAAAGTCCGATATCATTCGTGATGGACTTAAGAAAGCTCGCGATCTACTAGACGATCATTGCACGAACCCTGACCGAAACTCGAAGATCAATAAAATAACATTGGGCTCCCTTTAACAAGCCCTATAGCTTGGATGGCCGTAAGGCAGCTGTTGCGTGCACTAAGCTTTGGTGAAAAAAAAGACGGGTAAGATAATGCCTACTAGTTACAAATTTAAGCCAACCGCCGTTCACCAATGCGAAGTTGTTCTCTTTGCCTGTAGGTCACCACTCGGTTAGCACGTCAAACGAGGGTACGCGCACATTGCCATATTAAGAACCAAACTGATGAGCATTTATAGACAGATTCATTAGTTCACACAGAGTAACGTGATTGTAATGTACACGCATTCCATCTTTGAAAGTGGTGCCCTGAACTTGTAGCTATTAGAAGATACAGGGCGCCTAACTCCACCTAGAGTGGCCCGTTGGCAAACCTATTCTTACCCAAGACGGCGCGTGATTTTCCGTATGAATCTGTCTATCGTGGCTGGGAAAGAGGCACAACTTGTTGCAAAAATTCTTCGTAAAACTTTGGGGTTGCGTAATTTATACGGAAAGGGGTGGTAGAGGTGTATCAACGTAGCGGTGCTTCTGGTAGCTTACGCTGCAAAACAGCGTGTGTCTGAACGATTCGCGACACGCGCCCGACTTTTGGCGCCACGAGACGCGACCAGAGAGTGGCGACGCCGCGTCGGCCCTCCCGCCAGCTAGCTCAAGACTCATCCCCATCATCCTCCGACCTCTATCCAGCTTCGGCTCCCTTCCAGAATATAAAGACTCGTTTCCCCATCAAAAAAATCTCCTTTGACTACGTAAGAGAGGACAGTTGACGATAAAATTGCATTTTTTGGTTTCTCTTAAAAATGCTAATAAGAACGTTTCGAAGATGATCCCTTTTGGTTGAAACTTAGACGAATTTTTTTCCTAGTTACGCTAGAGGTGTTTGTGTAAAAGCTTCCGCCTAAATATCGCGTTCTTAATGATTAATGTTTGTTTCCCAGTGTGCTGATTTAAAGTAGACACGCAATTGCTGACTCGATTACGGCAGCTTGTCAAATTGGTCTCGTGTCAAGCTCGCGAATTTGATCTTTAAAAATTCCAGAGGAAGATTTTAAATACCCGTGACATCGGTAGTACTTGTTATTTAAATGTGTTTCCATAGAATAGCCAAAGAAATCGTAAAAATATTCTAATTTGATCAAATTGGTACAAAATGAAAACTTCAACAGAATTCGATGAAATAGAATAAACGAAATAACCTGAATTCATCTAAAGTGGACCATAAATTAAAATTCCTTTCGTCCACTTTTGTTGAATACAGGTTGGTCTATTTAGTTGAACTCTATTGGAATTATCCAAATTACACCAAATTAGATTTTTCCCACTTGTGACAGACCCCGCAGAATTTTACGAAAGTTTCGTTTTGCAATATCTTAGATTTGTCATTGTTGAGGGTAGAAAACGTTTTTTAAAGGTACTAAAATAAAATACATTTTTATATTATTTTCTGCTCTATCGTTTGAGCAGAAATCATCAAGTTAAGTGTCTATGGTGAATAGTCCTAGAATCAGTGCACTACAAAGTATATTCCATCTAGTATATCTCTCTATTGTCTATATGATATAGTCTTTACTATATTGGTCTATGATTCAGCGGGAGACTCGAGACTGACGGTGACGCGCGTTCCAAGGACGTTCCTGGATGGATAGAACCCTGTAAACCTCGATATTAGCGGATTGACATTCCGAAAGAATCGCTCTCTCCAGGAGAGAGTTTATTACAAATTAACGACACCCCTCTCCCCAACACGACTCCTAGTGTCACTAGTAATTACCGAATTAATACGAAGCGAATGTTAGAATTCCACTATATAGTCCCGCAATTTATTAAAGGGATACTAAACCCTGGAAACAAGTTATTTTTAATCGAATAAAACTGTTAAAATATGCCTTAAAACCTTATCAAAACTACCACCAAAGGTTTCGTGGTGATTGGCGGTTAATAATGAAACTTACGAAATTAGGTTCGAATAAACTTCTTATTTATTTCAATAGGACTCAATTGCTGTTGCCAATGAGAGTTCGTCTTTGAAATGACCTTTACGTGAACCAACGCCTCCTATATTTTATCAAAGCCAGTGCACAAGGGGAAAAAATTCCAAAGAGGGAACTTTAGTATTTTAGTTCGCCAGTTTTACTATAGAGTATAGAGGCGCGATTAACCATAGATTTTGGTAGAACGCGCCTCTATCGTTACCGTGGCAACCCGACGTAGTAACATCTCCTACGTTGGGTTGCCAAGGTAACTGGAGGGATGCGTCCGCAAAATCACTGAATATCCCGCCACCTATCAAGAAAAAATTTCAATCCTATACAAACTAAAGTCTCTTCCCGCTTCAGGAGCGTGCACAGCCTTTGATAAAATATAGGGGGCGTTGCGTGAACCGAAAGAGATATTTTTTAGAAATAGCGTTACATTTTGGTTCGGGAATGTAGTTTGCAACTTTGATAATTGATTGTAAACTAACCTCGAAACATTTGGTGGGTTTTGATATTTTTTTCCGTATTATAATCGTTTAAAAATAACTTGTTGTAAGAGTCTAGTATCCCTTTATAGACTCAAAGTCAAAATGTGTATACGTTACGAATCAACTGATGTGATCATATTTAGGCAATTCACCTTTTCGATTTCGCGCATGTTTCGATCGGATTCGATATATCATTCTATATAAAGCAATAGATATGTACATTACTATTACCCGCGAACAAGTTATTTGTTTTCGATTCCTTATCGTTTAAATAGACCTAATCCACCAGTAAAAAAATTACTAACAAATATTAAACTAGAATTAAATTTAAAACTTACCCGGAAAATAGGCTTAGCTAGATTCATGGAGATTCGGATTTCTTGGCATTAAATGAGTCAGCTCGACCAATGAGATCTCCATGATACTTCCAATAACATTCGATTGCTTGTTGACCCAGTAATGCGAAAAAGTTCAGAATCTCCATGAATTTTTGGGAAAGTTTTAAATATATTTCTAGTTTAATATATGTTTATATTTTTTAACTGGTCCATAAAGCCTATTTAAACGATAAAGAATAGATAAAAACCACTTTTTGTTAGGTTGCATTCTCCCTTTAAAGATAATTAAATTCACGAAACGAAATTTATTTAATCTCTCTCCACAAACGACGACGTTATTTTTGACGAACTCCAAGGCTGCTAGAGATATTCGCTAGACGAACTCCCGCTCCGAAAATATCTACCGTTAGGACTCAGGAGGCGTACGAATCGCGCTTTTTGAAACTAACCCATACAGAGAGGGGTAGACAAGACCCGGGAGTAATAGACTTCAAAGGAGGGTTTCATCGGCTTCTGATTTAATTTAAAATACTTCTTAATCATTTCAAAAAAAAAAAAATCGTTATAGCATTTAAATCATAAGGCTTAAATAAATAAATTAAATCTAAAGTTTTAGGTAAACCTAATAATGAAAACAACTAGAGATCGGGGTTTGGACAAAATAATCCACAACTATCAGTTAATCAGTTAATCATAAAAAAATAATTGGAAAATTAATCGCGATTGCATTGGATTTATCATAGACTTTTTTCGAAAAATTTTAAGTTATGAATAAAGATAAAATAATCAGAAATTTCTTGTCCAAACCCCGATCTCTAAAAACAACACTGAAATTCCTAGAAACTTGATCACGCTTTATATTCAGGAACATAAAAATTTATATTTGTAGAACATACAAACGAAAATAAATCTGAATTGTTTCGTATATTTATTCCTAGGTTGTTCTTTGAAAAAGAAGCAGAAATTTACGGAAGAGTACTTGGAATTCCTAGCTCAGGAAATGGCGGAATCTTACAAGAACAAATCTCAAAGGTAATTCTAAAGTTCAAAAATATATTTTTCTTTAGAAAACGGTGGCACCCGGGAGGTTAATTTCCCAGTATTTAAATTTCAATCTCGTCCGTGATAAATCGGTATCTTCGCTTAAGAAGGCGTGGGTCAAAAGGCCATATATGCGAAGCTGAGTTGTTAATCTATACGCGTGGCTTTATGTATTGAAACCCGTTTATCACTTGTCTTGTCAAAAACCATAAATTAGGGGCTCAAAATACCGACTCGTATATAAAACAATAAAATTCTAAAGAAAAAAATTGTCGACGTCGAAAGAAAATTGTGATTTATGACTATCTGAAAAGACGTTTAAACATAAAAACTTTGTAACTATGCCTATATGATGGACGTAACATTGGTTCCAATATTTTAAAATGGTTACAGTCTGGTATAGGGTTTAAGGGTTTTTGCAAAGCATTAAGTCTATCAGGTTACTCGTAATTTGAAAAAAAATATATATTTTACGATTTAAAAGACAATTTTCCTTTAGTATAATTTCGTTTTTTCTAAGATACATACATGAAATTTAGGTTTGAGATAATTTTAGCAAGCTAACGCACGAAGTCGATCTATTCTTACCCTTCTTACGTTTAAATGATCTCCTACTTTGTATCGTGACCTATGGATAAATAATAAATTACAGGGATAAATGTTCTTGATAAAATGTTTTATCGAATCGCTCCCTCGCGGCCGAAATCCATTCAACCAGAAACCTCCGATATTCTTATAATTTCCTATAAATCGATCAAATATTTGTATTTTCCTATAATTTTCTTCATTTTTGTTGTGGTCACTCTGAGCTATATATAAGTGCGTTTTAAGTTATCTCAAAAGTTCACAACTTATTCCAGAAATGTTCAACAAACTGCAATTTGAATGTCAAAGCTAACCAAACTCGAGTCAACACTTAAAGAAAACATTAGCTATCACCTCTTTTTTATGCTTCTGTGATTTGGACTCCTCCTCGAGATTTTAAGACGGGGAATAGGAGCAGGGCTTATAGCTATTTCCAAACGTTATAGGAATAACAGGATTAATGTCTTATAAAATATAGAAGATTTATGGGATCAAAATCGTAGAATAAATAGTATTTTACAGGATCAATTTTTTGAAGTAACGCGCCTTCTTAGTAGTTTAGAATTGGAGATCTAGAGGTTCATTATTCCTTACTCATTGGGAGTCGTCGCGACCTTGGGCAAAACTCGAAATAGTAGGGTATATGTAAAATATTGGAATATAAAACTTTTAAAGCGTTCACAACTATAAACCGAAGAAACCAGCTTTTTTTTTCCATGACAACTGCATTCATTTATTTATAGTTTTTGAATTTCATTTGACAAAAAATCAACACTTGGTGAAAATATAGGAATTATAGGATAAATTAAAAAAAAAAAATAGTATTTTTAAGGATCATCTTGAAAATATTGGATATTATGTGAATTATCGGATCACCGGGAGCCCTATAAGAGGGAATTCTAGCTAAGTAGTTCTTGGTTGTCAATTCTGGGTTTTTGTTTCGCACGAATTACGGTGCGATGCAAAAATCCACCGTATCATTCTAGGCTTTGATTGTTTTTAAGATCGCGAAGAAAAATACGGTCTTTATCGCGCGAGTAGCTATTTATTATTAGATAGATTAAAGAGTGAAATATGTTTAAAAACGTAAGTGGTGAAACAATATATGCTTATTATATATTGTATGTTATATGTTTCGTTAAGCCTAGCATGACCACTATGAGCCAACTGATAATTTGAGATTACGCCAGATCGCGGATGGAAGACTTCAAAATCGGAACGTTATCGATGAGCGACGTCACTAAATGGCGTTTCAAAACGTTTATAAGCCGCTCCCTCAATTCTAAGTTGAACGCTGTCATGGTTTTTCGTGAATTCCAAATGAAAATTGAGTAGAATTTTCGGAAAGATATATACACATATCATAAATTATCGTTAATTTTTGGAAAATTACCGTTAATTTTGTTTCAGGAAATAGCTACGTAGGATTTATTTTTTTTTTTTTCATATTTTTGACATTTTCCTTTTATAGTTTCTTTCGAACACGTCAACCTAGAGGTATAAAATTTTGAGAAAAAAAAAAAAAACCCTTGAAAAATTCCAAGTTATTTCCAGAATTTTCCAGAATATTGTAAATTATTAACTCGCCATAGATTTATTTTTAGTGCCTAGACAGCAATAGGTTCCCAGAAAATGGGAAAGTTACGGACGTATGGACATGGTAAATTATTATATGTAGATAAAACTAAAAATATAATCTACGGGCTTTCGAAAAAAATGGTGTTAGCCTCACTTTAAGAATTTCCAATATAACTTCTTCCCTTTATTTGTTCAAATAAGTATCATTCTTATGAAACTTAAAATTACCGACTATTAACAAAATGTACTTTCATGGCCTATAGAGGGAAAATTTTGGATTAAATTTTTACGATTATTTGGTTAAATAGAAGACACGAAATTGTTAGCATTCGATGATGATAAATTTATTTTATAGGGGTTAAAAACTTTTTTTTTATTTTTTTTAGTTTCGCTAAGATTATTCTTTTTTATTTTCAGCGTTACCACCGATCAAGTCACCAAGGAACAAGTCGCGCGTTGGAAAATGACTGCGTTAGACGCGAATAAAAATCAGGTTGGTTTTTGGGATATTTTATAAATTTCGCTTTTCTAAAAAAGTGCATTTATACCCAACGATGGTCGACCAAAGCCGTAAAGGAACAGAAATTAAAAATTCCAAACCGTGAAGGGCCAGAAATTAAAAATTAACGGTTAAAGAAATAAGAAAGCCACAGTCTAAGAAATTAGAAACTTATACTTTTAGATATTAATATGAATAAAAATTATACAAAACAATACGTATAAATTCGGCATATCTAAAGTTTAAATTATGTAGTCATTCTAAGTAGAGTCCACCCTTGGACCGGTTATTTGTTTTACGCCACCTCTATATCAGAAGCGGATCACATAGGAAGTTTACATCTGTAATGCTTTCTATAGTAACCATCTTTGATGGAAAGATTTGCGTGAGGGGGTTTAAATTTCCAGCACCCATTCAAAATTTTCATTTTTAGATTTTCCTCTCTCGTGAAATTCTAACGTAGGGGGAATAAGCCATTTCGAGCTAATTTTGGCGCATGCGCCCGTGTACCCGGGGATCAATAGCAGACGATGTCTAGCATCATGGATGGGTTAAAGTATGGGGCAGATTTAGAGAAGTATTCAATTAAACAACTGAAAGTTTTATGTAGTAATTACAGTGTGAATTTTAAAAGTAAGTGGAGAAAAAAGGACTATATTTTCGAATTAGATAAACATTTACGCGAAATTAGTGCGAATAAGAGTGCTGAGAGTGAAAATGAGTTTAGCCTTGGGTTGAACTGCAGAAGCGTTACTCTAGATATCAAGCAGGAGGATCAGCTGGAAAACGTTTGCAAAAATTGCCTTCAATCACTTTGCATATGCCAAAGGCTAATCATATCAACTCCTCAAATTACATCAACTCCTCTAGTTGCTAAAAGACAAAAAAAAAGGGAAATTTAACTTTGAATACGCAATGTCATAAATGGTTTCAAGGCAAGTCTTATTTACGTTATGTGATTGTGTTTTGTTCATTATTTATCTCAGGTGTTTTAAGGTATACTAAATATTCATACTCTTTTCTGCTTTAGATATTTGTGGCCAAGACGCTCCGCAACCTGATGAAGTCCAAAATTGGAAGCTAAACCCTCATCCCACCACAATTCCAAAAATTATTGCATTAGAAGTTTTTCAGTACCTTGTTAAACAAAAAAATATCATTGACAACGTCAGCAATAAGCATATGAAGGGTTTTAATAAAGCAGTTGCTCATGATGCTGCAAGCGATATAATTGGGGGCATTGAAACAAGTATCGTAAGTGTGTGAAATTATTTTTATGTAAAACAGTTGTCTAAATTTAGTCATTCTATATTTTTGAAGGTTTACAACCAGTTTCTTTATATCAAATCACGTTGTTATCCATCGATGAAGACTGAAAGTTATAGGGTAGTTGTAGTTTTGGATTCTCTAGACAGGTTTATATGTGGTGGAGCCTGCGAATGTCCTATTGGGTAAGGTCAATGATCCACATTATAAGAGCGCTGATTCTAATCAAATTTATTTTAGGAAATCCGGTGCTTGCAGCCACATTGGTGCCTTACTGTTATTTCTAGAACAGTACGCTGATCTTGGTGATGAAGATTATGTAGTGGCCTGCACCTCAGAATTGTGTAAATGGAAAGGACCTAAAACCAGAAAATTGGCAGCGAAACCACTTACAGAAATTTCATTCAATCGACCAAGGTTATATTCTAAAAAACTGATTGCCACTACTGAAAAAGAAGAGGAGGTTAAGGAATATGCGAGATACGATCCAAGACATCCTGATGATAGGAATACTGACTTCAAGAAAATCAAAACTGCCATCAAGGAGCTAAAGAAAATCTACCCAAATACTGGAGCAGCGCATTTTTGGGATTTAACGGACGACGAAGACGATGTTCTCGCCTCTGACCCCCCTAGTATTAGCTTTGAAATTGATTCTTCTGCTACCATTGATGTGGAGGAGGAATCTATGATGACTGTAGCTACAAACTTGATTTACAAGCCTAGTAAATATTTGTTGTTCCTTAAAATTAAAGTTTGCACCCCTATTATAATTTTCTTTTTTTTTTTTTGAAACAGCTTTGATATATCAAGACATTGAAGAATCGGATCGGGATACATTTGCAAATAGTCAAACTACGACACCGACTGTTGCCTCTTTTATTGAATCTCAAACCAAGGATCAAAGTTCAAATCAGCTCTGGAAAGAGTTGAAATCAGGAAGAATAACAAGTTCAATGTTTGGTCAAGTTCTACGATGCCAAGAAAAAAAATTTCCAGTTTCTTTAGTGGACTCTATTTTAAATCCATGCAAATTAGACAAGTATTTATTAACAAATATTTATGCTAAGGTCTTTTAATAATTGACAACTTTGTGAATGTACCTTTAGATACAGTAGATTGCCACCAGCCATTTTGAGGGGAAGGAATTTGGAACCAGTTGCTAGGAAAGCCTACGAAGACAAATTTAACGTTACAGTAGAACCCAGTGGCCTGTCATTGTTGTTGGACTATGCTTTCATAGGAGCCAGCGGAGATGGAATAATTTCTGACCCATCTAAGGTCACAAAAGGGGTATTAGAAATTAAATGCCCCTGTTCAGTTAAAGGGACTGACATATCGAACATGCGTATTCAAACTATTGTGGATAATTTTCCAAGTTTCTGTCTGAAAAAAGATAGTGGAGAGATACACCTAGATAGGAAATCGAATTATTATAGTCAAGTGCAAGGAGAGATGGCTGTAAAGCAGCTGTCTTGGGCGGATTTCGTAGTGTTCACAGAGGCTCCTGATGGTGGATTATTTAGTGAGAGGATATTATTTGACAATGAATTTTGGAACACCAAACTTTTGCCAAAATTAATTTATTTTTTCTCAAAATATATTTCTCCATTCTTGATTAAAAGTATATGACACTTTAAAAACAGGAATATTAATGATTATTTATAATTATTATGTTATTTGGTCACTCGAGATTAATAAAATTTGTTGCGAAATTTATTTTAGTTTTAAGAAAGGGGTTCGTAGATGTTGGTGAGGTAACAACATACGGAAAATATACTGTTAGCTTCTTTAGCAAGTGTAATTGGCATTATCCCGTCAAAAATGTGAAATTTTTTTACTCTTCCTATAGAGCGTTCAACATTAATTCTAACTTCCGCTATACGTCTAGTATCAACAATTTCCTTTTCAGTAAACTGGGATCGGTCCTTCAAAAACGGGGGTAAATTCAAGCCACACTTTTTCTCATTTAATAAATCTGCTATGAGAAATCCTTTATCTGCCATCACGTTATCACCTTCATCTAACAGTAAGATTAAATTTGAATCTTTAGTAATTACTTTATCTGAAACTCTTCCACCCCAACCTTCAGAAATAAACGATATGACACCTCCAGGGGTAATTCCGACTAAAAACTTCATAGTATTATGATTTTTATAATTCGAAAAGGTTAAATTTTGGGCAATCAAAGATGTTGAACGTTCGAGAAATATTTCGGTACAATCAATAATAATTCTAGTGTTGGGGTACTTCATAAAACATTGGGGCATATACTTTTCTATAAGAGCTTTAGACGGAAATGGAAACGCGGCTGCTAGCTCGATGTCCATGAGTTTTATCCACGTAGCAAACATATCAGAAAAGGTGGAAGGTGATATATCGAAGCGATCAGCTATATCTTGAATAAACAAACCAACTTTAAGACGCACCATTACAGCGAAAAACTGATCAATCAATGAAAGTTTAAAATATCGTTTCTTCATAGGAATGATCCCTTCTTTTCTTCCACCTCTCCAGTAAATCATGTTCTCGGCTTTTTTCTCCAGAAAACCAAATAGCCACAAGAAGATAGCGTAGGTGGGCAATCCAACGTAAAATCTTGTCATTTCATCGTTGTCTTTAATTTTATCAACTCCCCAAGTTTTTTCTTTTAATCGTTTCTTTAGATTTGAAATTTCATTTCTCAGATTACGATTTTCATGTTCATAATCAAAATAATCAGTTTGGTTGCCTTGGCTAAACTTGTTTACGTTAATTTGATCACTAAAATTAACATTCTGGTGTTCATCAGTCTGGGTGCCTAGGCTCGTAGTATGTTCAGTCATCTCTCTTGTTACTTCTCTTCTAGGATGTACTACAGTTGATTCTTCCACTACTTGATTGTAAGGCCCAACACCATTTGACATAAACGATAAATCTGAAGAGGAAACTGTAAATGAAGTCTCTTCAACGCTTATACCAGAACTTGCATAATCATGGAATTTTAGAGAGAGATTAAGCAGGCGCTTCTCAGTAAGACTCGAAACAAATGTTTGGTACGCCTCCTCCTAAAATATAATAATTATTTGTTCATTAACTTCGTATCTGTATAAGTGTCGTAACTCAACTGTCATTTGATTCTTTGAAGAGGAACCAAGGCTTAATGCTCCAATTCTTTAATCCTAACTTATAACGATAATTACCTTTTTCTGGCTTCTAATTCCCACTCTTTCACGCCTCAAATGAGTCAATTTCAGTTTCGTTGGTGAAATAGTTTTGTTTTTTGCAATATTAAGTGTGGGAATCCAATCAGGGTCAGCAGGTTCCCAACCAGGATACCCAGACACAAAATGAAGACTACAAACGCGCGAATGTCTCGTTGGGGTAAAATCTTTGCGATTGATAATTCTTCCCCACAACTTGCATCGTGCTTTGGGAATTCGATGGAATTTAATATTTGGAGATCCGTACTTGCTTTTACAACCGACGAAAGAACAGCAAACCATCGTTAAATATTAGAAAATTCAAATTCTAAAAACTTAAGTCACATCATAATGTAAACCCTATGGCCAAAAAAACTGTTGCCCGGCTTTTTGATCCCCGAACGAAAATGCGCATGCGCAAATTTTCCCCTATTTTTTGCCCTAAAATTGCATCGAAATGGCTTATTGCATAGGGGGCATATAAGGCCAGCCCACAAATATCTCGGCCAATGACTAGTAGTTTGAGCACGTAACTTGTTTTCCGGTGTAGAATCCGACACCGCCGATTACGCACAGTTTAACTTTTCAATATAATCCGTAAGACTAAAGCTAGGTTCCCACTTGACGTATATTAAATTTCAATGGCTGACGCCATTTTATGAACGTGGCTAAAAACATATTTTGAGCCCTTACGTCAGAGGGAGAGTCATCCTGAAACGAATTTTCATTGGCCCTTAAAATAAATTTTCATTGGTCCTTAAAATAAATTTTCATTGGTCCTTAAAATAAATTTTCATTGGTCCTTAAAATAAATTTTCATTGGTCCTTAAAATAAATTTTCATTGGTCCTTAAAATAAATATTTCATTGGTCCTTAAAATAAATTTTCATTGGTCCTTAAAATAAATTTTCATTGGTCCTTAAAATAAATTTTCATTGGTCCTTAAAATAAATTTTCATTGGTCCTTAAAATAAATTTTCATTGGTCCTTAAAATAAATTTTCATTGGTCCTTAAAATAAATTTTCATTGGTCCTTAAAATAAATTTTCATTGGTCCTTAAAATAAATTTTCATTGGTCCTTAAAATAAATTTTCATTGGTCCTTAAAATAAATTTTCATTGGTCCTTAAAATAAATTTTCATTGGTCCTTAAAATAAATTTTCATTGATCCTTAAAATAAATTTACGTCGGCCTCTGCGTAAAAATTAGAAAACGTTTTACGTCCGACCGATAGTGATTTACGTCGAGTTGTGCGTAAAAAAATCTTACGCAGAGGGCTTTACGCCGAGTGGGGACGCGGACTCTGCCAACAGGGGTAAACGGCTGTCGACTGGGCACGAATTGCAGGTACGGTAAGAGACCTTAGGTCCGTGGGAAACCGCGGTAAAAGTTAAAATTCTGCCCAAGCTTGTTCAAGCGAGAGCTGAGAGACGCGACATACGCCGAGAAACTCCGCAGATCATGGCTTACGCCGTCGCCTGGGAGAAAACTCGACGTGCCTCCGCCAAAACTGAAAAAATACGGCCGCCGCCGGAATTTTTTTTTTTTTTTTTTTTTTTTTCTTTTTCGCCGCGTCGGAGTCTATCTTCAGCTAGAGCCTCGTTTCATCTAAGGGGGAGGGGGGCGTGAAATTATAGTTACGGCAAGATTGGCTTATAGAATTAAGACACGCCTTGATATAGTTCTCATTGTACTCTCTAGCTGGCAACCCTAGAAATCGGTGCCAAATTTTGCGAGATCCCCCGATAGGTGGCAAGTTGTAGCCTAAAAATCTAGATTACCCCTCGAAGAAGGGTTTGAAGCGGAACGAAGATGTAAACTTCCTATGTGTTATCCGCTTCTGCTCTATATATTAAGTTTTTTATCAAGGGTGAATTCTACTCTTTCCATAGGCCGAATTTATACGTATTTTTTTTGTATAATTTTTAATCTAAAAGTAAAACTTCCTAATTTCTTAGACTGTGGCTATCTTATTTCTTTAACCGTTAATTTTTAATTTCTCACCCTTCACGGGTTGGAATTTCTGTACCTTTACGGTTTTGGTCGACCATCGTTTGGTATAAATGCACTTTTTTCGAAGAATGCTACGCGCTCTCATATATTTTTAAAACAATAGCCTAGTCCGTGTGTATTTCTTACCTTTCGCTCTCTTATTTCTAATATCTGAACAGTATTCGCTGTTTTTTCAACTTCTGCCTCTCTCTATTACCTCTATTTAATTAGACATATTTTTAACGATTGTTCAACCTTCTTTTGTAACACTTACGAAGACACAAACCCATCTATCTCTTATCATTGCGTTGGTTAGGATATATTACAGATTGAGAGAATCCAATCTAGTCGCCAATGCCTTCTTAGCTGCGCTTTCGTATCATTGGCTTTCTTATTACTTATTATAGATATAGCGGGAATCCAATCTAGTCTCCCAATGTAAGCTTAATTGTTTGAGCGGAGACGAATATTCAACATGAAAATATATTTTCCGCGGTCTTTAGTTCTCACTGCTTGTTTCTTTCCCGGCCTTTTTCTCCATTAACTCTTTTCCACTGGACAAAACTATTCATCATGAAAATATATTGGCCACGGTCTTTTTTCTCACGGTTTGTTTCCCTCCCCTCCTTTTCTATATTAACTCCTTTCCATGGGACAAACAGTGGTCGGACGAAGAAGACAATTTAAGCTATCATCGATAAAAAAACCTCCTCATATAGGCAAAATAATGTTAATATTTTGATGAAATCGTGATGGGGTATAAATAAACAACGCTTAAAGGCGTTGTTTTAAGTAAGAGCTATGGCTGGAGGCCCTAACCTGGTACACATTTCTTTAAAAATTCATCTCTAGTTTGACTGGCTAAAATTAAGGTTACTAGGGTTCGTATTGAATATTCGGACAAAACACTATTCGGTAATATGCGTACAATATACGATGCTAATTAGCCCATCTCACAAATTACTTTTCAATTTGAACCGTATTACAAGCTAAGTTAACTTTAATTAGAGCCCGGGAAAGGGTTTAAGGTTTTACGATCTTCAGAAAAATCCCACGTTTACGCGAAAGCCTTTTACTTATTTCTGAAACCAAAATTGGCCCAGAATTCATTGAGAACGGAAATTTCAAATTAAATACACGGAAGCCCTAACTTGGCGCATCGCAAAATAAACAGCAATTCACGAATTTTAGAGCCCATTAACGAAACTTAAACTGCTAGACCAGACCCTAAAGTCAACTAAAATAAATTTTGTTTGTTACAAATTTTAAAATTTACCGATAAAAACATTGAAAGCTAGATGGCCCCAGCGCAAGTAAATCATCGATCGGCACATAGCCTCCTCGATCACGCGCTTCGGCTGCGCTCGCGCTATAGAAGCCCCGGCAAAGAAAAAAATTAACATGTGTTTGAGAGAATAAATGGGAAATTAAAACTCCCCCAAAAGACGGCGCGAAAAAGCACTAAAATGTAGGGGGGAAAAGTCGAGGGGAGAAACAAATTCTTGTCTAAAGTTTTAAATTTACGCTCCAGCTTCCTGATTTTTTAACCACATCTAATTAAGTATGTAAGGATAATTTGCAAATTAATTCCAAGCCTTTGAGAATTACAGATTTGGCGTTAATAATTGTTGAAACTAGCGAACCTATTATTTTTCTTTACTGACGGAGCTTTTTGCGGTTTTCACCTATTGCGCGGGTTTCTTTTTAAATCTAAAGCCTTGATCTATTAACACAGGCACTGCAGTCACCGTAGTCACGCTGTAGATGCTATTTAAAAACTTATATTCTAATTTCACCCTCCCAGTCCCTCTGATTTGATTTTTATTCTATGACAATATACTATTTTACTCAAAAACAAGTGTTAAAATTAATAAGGTTGCAATTGTGAGAATTGATAAGAGAGAGAAATTACTAAATTTTGAAGCCGGGTAATTCGGGACAACTCTGTTTTCAAACCACTCTTCCCTGTTTCGGCGCGAAAATCTAAATACGGCGGTCCTCTCTTGTCTTTTCGTAGGATACAGTTGTCTAAAAATTTTAAGAGCTCTATGATGGGTATTTATTTCCTAGTAGCACATCACATTCTTGTACAACTTGTAAGAAACCCCTTAATATTTTCGTAAACAATAGCATTGTGGAATGAGAGTCCCCAAATAATTTGAGATTCTCTTTAATTATCTGAACCTATGATAATAGTAGTAGTATCAATATGTTGTAAAAAATATATAAAACTATACCAATATAAGATTGCCCCGAACAACATTTTTTCCAAACCTAGTTATTTAATCTAATCTAGGGTTGTAAGCCGAAATATTTCCATAACCAGATTTCGTAATTTTAGGGTGATAAATTTAAATTATACAATTTAAATACAAATTTTAATTATCAATGTAAGGTGGTAGCGTGTAAGTTGTGAAATTTTGGGAGAGAAGTTTTTTGCCGTTTTCAAAACGCCGTACATAGGTATGTAACTATAATGAGAGTAGATTAACACTAATCTATTATCATTATAGTTGAATACCTATGTATGGCATTTCGAAAATGGTAGGAAAACGTCTCTCCCAAAATTTCAAAACTTACCCGAGTTAATGGTGGAAGCACCAAATTGTACGCGGTAAAGCTTTGCACACGCTACAATCTTACGTTGATATTTAATTTTTTACTTAAAAACTAATCACCCTAAAATTATGAAACTTGGTTTGGGAGATAAAATAAACTAATTTGCAAAACATGTATTTTAATTGTGGCTTTTAAAAATCATTAAAGCCCTGAAGATGGCAAAACCCTTCAAATTTGGTCAGTTTCCCCCCTTTGAGACGTGCATCAGTTTGGGGGAGTTTTGTAAATCTCGAGAATTCATTTATTCGCGATTTTCGGCCGATTGCCGAGGCTTCTATAGCGCGAGCGCAGCCGAAGCGCGTGATCGAGGAGGCTATGATCGGCAAGAAGCAAGATCTTCAAGCAAGAGCATAAGCGAACCCTCGTAGAAGTTGGTGACGACTGCCAGCGCTAGTTTACCCTGTTAAATTACTATTCAGGTTTCTTAAAACACGTAACGTTCTGTGGAAAAATAAGATTTGATATGGCCTACCAAGGAAACAATTAAGGTACATAGGATAGCCGATATTTTTATTAAAAGTATTTAAAATCTTCAATCGTTAAGCCTCGGTTCTTTGTTTACGTTTGAAAATAACAAATGTAGTTTCAGATACATTTCGAGTTTTAATGTTTTTCATATATTATAATGGGTTTTCCAAGTCAGATGTCCCGAAGCGCGATCTACTTGCTAGTTTTGTAACCGCCTATCGATATAGATTTTGGTCGTAGAGGGCTGAAAACACATTGTGTAGCTCCGTAATGAATCAATCATAATGATACAACCGTAATTTTGTCGCTATCTGTCTTATAGTACACCCAATATACGACTTTCCAAAATGTGCACCAAGTTAAGGGTTCCTACCCTACATGGTTTGCAATTGAAATTTCTGCAAAATAATTATCCTAATACGTAACATTAGTGTCTGAGTTACGCATGGCCACACTTAGCGCTTATGTCACCGTATCTTAAACATAACGTTGACTTCACGAACACGACTCCGTTTTGATCGTTTCACAAACCGAGTGCTCACTTTGTAATTTTCCAATTTGGCCCATTTTCATCAAATTAGATTTTTCCTCATTTGCTAGGCCGATTTCTTTGGTTATTCTAGGGGAGCTCATTGAAATGGAAAGTAAAACCGACGTCACGCGTATGTAAATACTGCCTCGCGAATCTTTTCAATTTCTCGTGATTAAATTGATTTAAATTGTTTTAAATAAAACTCAAGAGAAAAATATTTACTGAAATCGAAGTTAATTTCCTACCAAATAAGAATGTAAAAACAATTACACGCAGAGCATGGGCGACTCTAATTCGAGGTTTAGGAAGATACATTTATTTTAAGTTTCTAGGAGTTTGTAAACTTCTATTTTGAAACTTTTCGAATTAAATCTAAATTGAACTTTTTAATCTTTTAAGGTTTTAGATCGTAAGGAATGGAAAGCTTTCAGAAAAGATTGGAGATCATTCAAAAAGGGAAATTCACGACGCACCAAATTGCGAAAATGTTGGAGAAATTATCTACGTTTCTGCGACAAAAACTTGGATCACCGAATAACTACGTCAGAATGGTTAAGTTGCACAAGTTCCAACGTCATACCCCTTTCACCAACCGGGGAGGTCGTCAACCCCGTTACAGGCACAGCGCCCCAAAAAGGAAACAACGTCATAGATAACAATGGTAATTAAAGCGGATGGACCTAAATGGTCATCCGCTACTTTTAGTCACATGTGGCGCTAGAGGCTTTCACCTTGCATAAATTAGCTAGTAATGAAATAGAGCTTCTCATAAAATAAAAAAAAACGCTTTAACTCAATAAAGTCCGGTTAAAACCAATAAAATCCACTGGTCTGGATTTTTTTTATTAAAAAAGCCGGATCTTTAACCCACCCTGTTACTTCGAATTTTTAATTTACTTATGCCATTATTGACGATATTTATTAAAACTTCTATTTTTTTTAAATATTTCAGGTAAAAGAAAAGGAAAAAATCCGTTCTATAGCATATTGAAAAGCGACTAATGCGAAGAGACAAAAAATACATACTTTATGACAAAAAAATCTGTATAAATCAAGTTTTAGGGTAAAATTTTAAACCGTTGCCATATAAAATGTAAATATTGGTGCCTCTCATACTTAAAACTAATACCAGCGAATACGTTGGAAAATATAATTTGAGTTTCCGCCTCACCAAGTTTTTCAGTCCATATGCTAGTCCAGTACGATGCGCAATTTGAAAGACTCATCGATGAAATTACGACAGACTTGTATTTTGTGGCATTTTTTTAACAACCCCCCCCCCCCCGATATATTTTGTAAATACTCATTTGGTTATCTAAAACAAAAACAACAAAACCCTCAATGTGATATTTCTGTTATTATAATTGTTCCTAATTTGTTCTCAATTTTGTTTATGTACTGATAGTTTTTTGTAATAGTAGTACTTTTTAGTTAAGTGTTTTTTCAATGGTTTTAATTATGCCTAACCTTAAAGAGCTAGGAGATCGTTTTTGAAAGTGTCAAATTTTCAAGGGAGCATGAAGGAAAAATCTAAAGCCTATTTTGTTGATAAAACAGAAATACAATAATAAAAAAGTACCTTCCTCCACTCAAATATTTTGAGTCCGCTTAATTACTCCAAAATTAAGGTTTTAAGTCAGTGTTTTAACCCCCTCCCGACTTATTTAAATCGTCCATCATCTTGTTCCATGTAGAATAGGGGAGGCCAGTCGATCAGAATTTTTCTTTGGGAAAGTCTTACTTGCTATGACAGATGGCGACACAGTCTCCGAATACATTTGCTTGAATTGAAATCGATTTTTATGTGAATTGTGGTGCCGCCTTTTGGGGACTTGGTGCTTATAATTATGGATTAAAAAGACGAGATTTGATTGGCTCGCTTTTCTTTATCTCCAGAGAGAGATTCAAAATGGTGTTCGATCTGTAAGTTCGAAATTTAAAAATACTTATTTAAATACCGTTTTTTCGCCATTTAACTGTTTAAGATTAATTTTTTTTACTATATAACTTATTTTAAGTTTTAAGAAATCTAAAAATTTAGTAATCGCATATTACACACGATTTCCTTCAGCATGCCTTTAAGTTTTATAATATCAATTGTGTTTAGAATTTAATTCTGAGCAATGCAAAAATATTATTTTTGTCATCGGGAAAATAAAATTGTCGTATTTAACATAAAATTAATTCGATATCGAAATTATGACGACATTAGGAAATCACCATCGCTATAACGGCGCGTAATCGATTTAGAAAATGCGAGTTAGGCCTAAATATAAATATAGCATTAATTCGACTATATAAACTATACCATATCAATGAGTAATACGGGAAAGGAGAGAACGTAAGGAGATAGAATTGCGTGTAATGCACAGATGCCACGTTTCCCCTTTTCCCCTCGTTCCTTCAAATTTCTCCATCTAACCAAGCTTATAGCGACTCCTATTGAGCGCGAGACTCACTATTAAATATTTTCGAAGAATATAATGGAGATCTTAAGTTGGATAGTCTTGGAGTTTTTCACTTATATTTGAAGTCGATAAGACCGGTTTTCTTTAGTTCTTCTATTTCTCTAATTTAATAGACGAATGTATTTTTTCTCAAATAAGTACATTTCTACCGAACTAACGCGATATCAATCGACAAATTATTCAAAATTTTCACGTTGTCAATGATTTCTTTCTCGATTCGATCTTATAATTTTTTCAGCTAGTAAATCTCGTGATTGCGCAACATTGACCTCTATCTCAAAAGCATTAATGTAGGTGGCGCCAGCCAACTTACTATAAACAAGTTGGATACGCCACAATTGAAAAGAATGACATCTTGGATAAGAGCTCGGAATCGGATAATTAATCCATTGACAACCAGGCTTTTTTCAGATATTTTAAGCCAAACCAAAAATTATATAAACAGACGTATGAAATGTATACGAATTACTCGAAGATAAAATTTTAAGCTTGAGTAATAAAAAAATTATGCGTTTAGTCAATAGTGTATCAATGAGTACAAATAAAAATTTCCTTGCATTCAGATACGTTAACTGGAATAAGAAATGGATATTTTTTCTGATTGACATTGACGATGCTCTTATTCAATTAACAAAGTTACACGAATTCCGAACTCTAAACTTGGAAACATAAGAGTGCAATTCCCACGTTCTCTTCTATCATAAGTTCTTGACCATATCTAAGTCTCGTTCAAAAAGAATCAGGCGGTATTGTTTCCCTTTCTCAGTAAAAAAAAACTCGCGCGACAAATGAGGACATTTGTCCTTTTGTTTCGCATAACATTTACAGTAGAAGCAAGAAGGATCAGATAAGGAGAGGAAAAGTGGGAACGGCGCGGCTCCTACTGCGTCGGCCTAAACTCCCACTCTGGGAGAACGGGGGACAGACGGGGGTAGAGATGCTTCGTGGTAAATTGTTGTCACGTGGGTAAAACGAATCCTTTATGAGACGCGCTAGCTAGCGACCACGTGACAACAGTTTACCTCGAGAATTTCCTATCCCCCTTTCCACCCGAGTGGGAGGTTGGCTCTTCTCTCTCTAACTCAACGCAGCCCCACTTTTCCTCTCCTTATCTGATCCTTCTTGGTAGAAGGTATGGATAAAAATCTTATATCGACGTTAAAGTATAGACATACAACCTGGCTTGATTCGGGTGTGTCGAATTGATATGGCCCCAAACTCACGAATTGAATCGCAACAAATTGGAAAAACCAGCTAGGCTGTTTTTACATACGTCGGTTTTGCTTTTCATTTCTATTTTCTCTCATATAATAAGAAATCGGCCATCAGAATTTGGTTAAAAATGGTCCTAGTTTGAAAATTCCAATAGAATTCGATCAATTGAAAAACCTCAATTCAATGAAAGTGGACTAAAGGCATTATAAATTTTTGGTTTACTTTTATTGCCTTCGCGTTGTTTTATTTGGCATATTTGGTTGAATTTTCCAATAGTTGGTATTATAAAACTTCACTTATTATAGTTAAAAATACATTCTGTTGAAAAACAACCATATTTAGTTTTGAGGTTAAATATGAAATCGTTGTATGTGCAAAATTATGAAATGTGTATATTTTTCCAAGTGTTTTAAATTGTTATAAGGCTGATGTAAATATATTTTCTAAACATGTACTGGTAATAACAAAATTGTTTAAAATTATTCTCCTTGCCCATGTAATCTGCTCATGTCAAAGGGCTTACCATTTGAGGAATCTAGTACACATAGGCGTGGGGAGGTTTTTTAAGTCGGGTTCATAAGGATCACAAGCGAGAGGGAAAACCAGGCGTCGTTTCTTTTGGGTCATGCGCTCTGGAGTTTATTTCATTCAATTCCATCAAGGACAAATCTTCCCGTTTGCAAAGTGAGAAAAGCTGAGGCCGTTTGATAGCCAATGTTTGTAATGTCACTGCCAATTCGGCTTGAAGACTAGTATAACCCTTTCTGGCGAAGCGTTACAAATGCATGGAATTTATGCAGGAGTTATTCTTTGAGAGAATCGAAACAAGACGTTGCACATTTTTAAGCTCTCCAACTAGCTAACTTTCGATTGCAGCTTAATATTGCGTATCGAAAGGCTAGAGCTTCTTCTCCTTCTTAAATATAGGATACTTGGTTACCAAATCCCCCCCCCCCCCCTAAAATTTCAAAGATTTTAGCGCCCTTTCCTCATAACAAATTCATTTCACGATTTGAGTCCAAGTGATCGACTTTGAAATGATCAACTGAAAGTCAATCACTATGACCAATATCAAAATTTCACGTCGCACGCACGCATACGCTGGTATACACTTCCGCAAAAAAACTCAAAATATATAATAATGTAATCACACAAATAATTAATAATTATCTGTAAAATTATTTCAATAGTGATTATCCCCTCGATCGATGTACACAGAAAAAGGAAAAGTGAAAACGTCTTTTTAGTTATCGAAAATTTAGTTTTAGCTACGGAAATTCTAATGTGTTCATGGTAAGGTCCGCCGATACTGTCAAATACTACGCAAAAAAAAAAAAAAAAAAAAAAAAAAAAATGCTTCCGTTTGCTAGCAGGATAAGTTGTCGCATGTTGGCTTTGGTGCATATGTACCATCTAGATTTTGTTCATATAGATTTTTGTTTGTAAAATACAGCGTGCTATAACAAGATTTTTAAATGCAACTCGGCCGCTTACTGAAAGCGAAATCCACTTAACCCGAAAAAATTCAAGCAAAAACCACTTAAGTTGAAAATCTTCAAAATAATTAACTTGGGCCGCGATTTTAATTAAAACATTTACTTCGGCCGCGAAAGGTCGAGTTCCTTCCTCTTTGTTTACGCAAACAAACAATGTTGTACAAAAGTAGAATATTTCACGTGAACTTTTGATCATCCGTTATTACTGAAAAAATGTCGCGTGACGTCTAGTGGCAGAAAAGTCGAGAGAAAAGTTCCCATTTCGTGAATTTTTATTTTAAATATACGCACGTTACCATTAAACTGAGGATATATCTTCCTCTACATAGCACAACCGCGTTCTTAAACTGTTGAAAAATTATATTATGCCAACTCTCTTTTTCTTAAAGTGCCTTCGAAATTTTAGTATTTTAGGCTGTATCTTGTTTTTGTTTAGTTTTTAAAATCGCTATTTTTTACTAAGATTATGTAAGAAGAAAGTAGTGTACCAAAACTGGTTAAATTATTGCATTAAATATGATTCAAACCAAGAGAGTCGTTTCCGTCCTACAGTGTTATTAAAAAAGTTTTAATGTTTTAGTTCAATAATGAACCAAGGCTCAGTGCTGAAAAAGGTTCGAATTTGAACCCATAAAAGTTTACCCTTAAGTGATTCAAAAGTGGTTCAGTTATGAACCATTGGAGGCTCATTATTCTTCACAGTTTCAATATTGAATCATCTTAGGTTCGTTTTTCTTTGGAGGTTCAATATAGGTTCAATAGTGGTTCAATATAGGTTCAATAGTGGTTCAATAATGAACTTGTCGTTCTTTAATTCTGGTTCAAAACCCGTTCATAATTTAATATAAATATAATTTGACTATTGTTAATTTAATATAAATATAATTTGACTATTGTTAATTTAATATAAATATAATTTGACTATTGTTAATTTAATATAAATATAATTTGACTATTGTTAATTTAATATAAATATAATTTGACTATTGTTAATTTAATATAAATATAATTTGACTATTGTTAATTTAATATAAATATAATTTGGCTATTGTTAATTTAATATAAATATAATTCGGCTATTGTTAATTTAATATAAATATAATTTGGCTATTGTTAATTTAATATAAATATAATTTGACTATTGTTAATTTAATATAAATATAATTTGACTATTGTTAATTTAATATAAATATAATTTAACTATTCTTAATTTAATATAAGTATAATTTGACTATTGTTAATTTATTGTAAATATAATTTGACTATTGTTAATTTAATATAAATATAATTTGACTATTGTTAATTTAATATAAATATAATTTGACTATTGTACATTTAATATAAATATAATTTGACCATTATTAATTTAATATAAATATAATTTGACTATTGTTAATTTAATATAAATATAATTTGACTATTGATCATTTAATACAAATATTCAATTCAATTCAATTCAGGTTTATTGACTCTGCATTACAATTATATTTAAAATAAATATAATTAATCTATTGATAATTTAATATAAATATAATTTGACTATTGATAATTTAATATAAATATAATTTGACTATTGATAATTTAACATAAATATAATTTGACTATTGATAATTTAACATAAATATAATTTGACTATTGATCATTTAATCCAAATATAATTTGACTATTGATCATTTAATATAAATATAAATTGACTATTGATAATTTAATTTAAATATAATTTGACTATTGATAATTTAATATTAATATAATTTGACTCTTGATAATTCAAAATAAATATAATTAATCTATTGATAATTTAATTTAAATATAATTTGACTATTGATAATTTAATATTAATATAATTTGACTCTTGATAATTTAAAATAAATATAATTAATCTATTGATAATTTAATTTAAATATAATTTGACTATTGATAATTTAATTTAAATATAATTTGATTATTGATAATTTAATATAAATATAATTTGACTATTGATAATTTAATATAAATATAATTTGACTATTGATAATTTAATATAAATATAATTTGACTATTGATAATTTAATATAAATATGATTTAATTACTAATAATTTAATATAAATATGATTTAATTACTAATAATTTAATATAAATATAATTTGACTATTGATAATTTAATATAAATTTAATTTAATTACTAATAATTTAATATAAATATATTTTAATTACTAATAATGTAATATAAATATATTTTAATTACCAATAATTTAATATAAATATATTTTAATTACCAATTTAATATAAATATATTTTAATTACTAATAATTTAATATAAATATATTTTAATTATTAATAATTTAAAATATATTTTAATTACTAATAATTTAATATAAATATATTTTAATTGCGAATAATTTAATATAAATATATTTTAATTACTAATAATTTAATATAAATATATTTTAATTACTAATAATTTTATAAAAATATATTTTAATTACTAATACTTTAATAAAAATATATTTTAATCACTAATAATTTAATAAAAATATATTTTAATTACTAATAATATAATAAAAATATAATTTAAATTTATAAATAATACTTTTTTTTTATTTCTAACATTTTAAAATAGAAATTTTTTAATTTCTAACATTTTAAAATAGAAAATTTATAATATTTTTAAATAAAAATAATTTTTAAAATTTGAATATGTAATTTTTATAAATTGATTATATAATTTTTATAAATTGATTATATAATTTTTATAAATTGATTATATAATTTTAAAAATTGAACATATAATTTATAAAAATGGAATACATAATTTTTAAAAAATTAATATGTTCTAAAAATTGAATATATAATTTTTAAAAATGCAATATATAATTTTCAAAAATGGAATATATAATTTTAAAAAATGGAATATATAATTTTAAAAATTGATCTTATTATTTTTAAAATTTTAATATAAAATTTTTTAAAATTGAATTTAAAATTTTTAAAAATTGAATATAAATTTTTAAAAATTGAATATGTAATTTTTAAATATTGGCTATATAATTTTTAATAATTTATTATATAATTTCTAATAATTGAATATATAACTTTTAAAAATGCAGAATATGATTTTTAAAAATGGAATATATAATTTATAAAAATGGATTATATAATTTTTAAAAATCTAATATATAATTTTTAAAAATCTAATATATAATTTTTAAAAAATCTAATATATAATTTTTAAAAATCTAATACATATTTTTTAAAATTTGAATATATTTTAAATATTGAATATATCATTTTTTATAATTTAACATATAATTTTTAAAAATACAATATATATAGAAATAATATGATACAATATACAATAATATTATATATTATATACATATATATACAATATATATATATATTATATGATACAATATACAATAATATTATATATTTTATACATATATATACAATATATATATATATTATATATATATATTATTATATATATATTATATATATTATATATATATATATATTATATATATATATATATTATATATATATATACAATATAATTTTTAACAAGATGGTCAAGCCCATAATAAGCCACACCTTTTATGACATGATGCAGGATAGAGGCGTAACACAGGATACGTAAATAACTTCCGAACGAACATCAAAACGTTTTAAATTAAGAAAGAGTTAAGTCTTTGGAAAAGGAATTTTTCATGTAAAAGTTTTTAATTTTTCATGTAAAAGTTTTTAATTTTTCATGTAAAAGTTTTTAATTTTTCATGTAAAAGTTTTTAATTTTTCATGTAAAAGTTTTTAATTTTTCATGTAAAAGTTTTTAATTTTTCATGTAAAAGTTTTTAATTTTTCATGTAAAAGTTTTTAATTTTTCATGTAAAAGTTTTTAATTTTTCATGTAAAAGTTTTTAATTTTTCATGTAAAAGTTTTTAATTTTTCATGTAAAAGTTTTTAATTTTTCATGTAAAAGTTTTTAATTTTTCATGTAAAAGTTTTTAATTTTTCATGTAAAAGTTTTTAATTTTTCATGTAAAAGTTTTTAATTTTTCATGTAAAAGTTTTTAATTTTTCATGTAAAAGTTTTTAATTTTTCATGTAAAAGTTTTTAATTTTTCATGTAAAAGTTTTTAATTTTTCATGTAAAAGTTTTTAATTTTTCATGTAAAAGTTTTTAATTTTTCATGTAAAAGTTTTTAATTTTTCATGTAAAAGTTTTTAATTTTTCATGTAAAAGTTTTTAATTTTTCATGTAAAAGTTTTTAATTTTTCATGTAAAAGTTTTTAATTTTTCATGTAAAAGTTTTTAATTTTTCATGTAAAAGTTTTTAATTTTTCATGTAAAAGTTTTTAATTTTTCATGTAAAAGTTTTTAATTTTTCATGTAAAAGTTTTTAATTTTTCATGTAAAAGTTTTTAATTTTTCATGTAAAAGTTTTTAATTTTTCATTACTGACAGACTAGAACATAACACGCATTAGTTTTCTTTCATCCTGTTCGCGACGACTTGTTGGTTGTTTTCTAAATTTTATTACTGACAGTCCACAACTAAAACACTTATAAGCTCCCTTTTAATCTAGTTCGCGACTCACCCTAAATAGAGGACCATCTGACTTAACAAATCGCCATCTAGCGCCTGATAGAAATAAAATTTAACTTAAACTAAAAATTAACTTTAATAAATAACATAATAATATAACGAGAAATTCAAAGTATTTTTGAATACATTTTAATCCAAAAAAAGGACATTTTTATTATATTATTATTTACGTTCTGCCGCTAGAAGATAGAAAAAATTCTCGGTTTGGTGCTAAAGACCACGATTACGCCCACGCCGCCGACAATGTATAAGCCACACTTTGGGTGTGGCTAAAAATGGAATATAAAATTTTTAAAAATTGAATATGTAAATTTTTAAAAATTGAATATGTAAATTTTTAAAAATTGAATATGTAAATTTTTAAAAATTGAATATGTAAATTTTTAAAAATTGAATATGTAAATTTTTAAAAATTGAATATGTAAATTTTTAAAAATTGAATATGTAAATTTTTAAAAATTGAATATGTAAATTTTTAAAAATTGAATATGTAAATTTTTAAAAATTGAATATGTAAATTTTTAAAAATTGAATATGTAAATTTTTAAAAATTGAATATGTAAATTTTTAAAAATTGAATATGTAAATTTTTAAAAATTGAATATGTAAATTTTTAAAAATTGAATATGTAAATTTTTAAAAATTGAATATGTAAATTTTTAAAAATTGAATATGTAAATTTTTAAAAATTGAATATGTAAATTTTTAAAAATTGAATATGTAAATTTTTAAAAATTGAATATACGTATAATTTTTAATGATTGAATATACGTATAATTTTTAATGATTGAATTTACGTATAATTTTTAATAATTTAATATACGTATATTTTTTAATAATTAAATATACGTATAATTTTTACTGATTGAATATACGTATAATTTTTAATGATTGAATATACGTATAATTTTTAATGATTTAATATACGTATATTTTTTAATAATTTAATATACGTATAATTTTTAATAATTTAATATACGTATAATTTTTAATAATTTAATATACGTATAATTTATAATAATTTAATATACGTATAATTTTTAATAATTTAATATAGGTGTAATTTTTAATAATTTAATATACGGATATTTAATAATTTAATATACGTATAATGTTTAATAATTTAATATATACGTATAATTTTTAATAATTTAATATAAGTATTTTTTAATATATAATATCTAAATAATATATTTAATATAGAATAGTAAATTCCTAATATAGAATACTGAATTCCTAATATAGAATACTAAATTTCAAATTTTATATAGAATACTAAATTTCTAATTTAATATGGAATTCTAAATTTCTAATTTAATATGGAATACTAAATTTCTAATTTAATATGGAATACTAAATTTCTAATTTAATATGTAATTTTTTAATAATTTAATATACGTATAATATTTAATAATTTAATATACGTATAATGTTTAATAATTTAATATATACGTATAATTTTTAATAATTTAATATAAGTATTTTTTAATATATAATATCTAAATAATATATTTAATATATAATATCTAAATAATATATTTAATATATAATATCTAAATAATATATTTAATATAGAATAGTAAATTCCTAATATAGAATACTGAATTCCTAATAGAATACTAAATTTCAAATTTTATATAGAATACTAAATTTCTAATTTAATATGGAATACTAAATTTCTAATTTAATATGGAATACTAAATTTCAAATTTAATATGGAATACTAAATTTCTAATTTAATATGGAATACTAAATTTCTAATTTAATATGGAATACTTAATTTCTAATTTAATATCGAATAATAATTTCTAATTTAATTTCGAATACTAAGTTTCTAATTTAATATAGAACACTAAATTTCTAATTTAATATAGAATACTAAATTTCTAATTTAATAATAGAATACTAAATTCCTAATTTATTAATAGAAAACTAAATTTCTAATTTAATATAGAATACTAAATTTCTTATTCTATATAGAATACTAAATTTCTAATTTAATATAGAATAAATTTCTAGTTTAATATAGAATACTAAATTTATAATTTAATATAGTATACTGAATTTCTAATTTAATAATAGAATACTAAATTTCTAATTTAATATAGAATACTAAATTTCTAATTTAATATATAATACAAAATTTCTAATTTAATATAGAATACAAAATTTCTAATTTAATATATAATACAAAATTTCTAATTTAATAAAGAATACTAAATTTCTAATTTAATATGGAGCTGAAAATTACACCATTTGTCATGCTGATTATGGGACTATTTATTTCGTCTCGATTCGTTCATAAACCATTTTCATTATCTTATCCAGCTAGGTCCTTTCTAATAATCTAATATAAATATATTATAAAATTTATAATAATTTAATTTAAATATAATATAAAATTTCTGATAATTTAATTTAAATATAATATATAATTTATGATAATTTAAATAAAATATAAAATGTCTAATAATTTAATTTAAGTATAATATAAATTTTCTGATGATTAATTTTAATATAATATAAAATTTCGAATAATTTTAATTTAAATGTACTATGAAATTTCGAATAATTTAATTTAAATATAATATGAAATTTCTAATAATTTAATTTAAATATAATATGAAATTTCTAATAATTTAATTTAAGTATAATATGAAATTTCTAATAATTTAATTTAAGTATAATATTCAATTTCTAATGATTTAATTAAAATCTAATATTCAATTTCTAATAATTTAATTTAAATATAATATTCAATTTCTAATAATTTAAATATAATATTCAATTTCTAATAATTTAAATATAATATTCAATTTCTAATAATTTAATTTAAATATAATATTCAATTTCTAATAATTTAATTTAAATATAATATTCAATTTCTGATAATTTAATTTAAATATAATATTCTATTTCTAATAATCTAATTTAAATATAATATTCAATTTCTAATAATCTAATTTAAATATAAAATTCAATTTCTAATAATCTAATTTAAATATAATATTCAATTTCTAATATAATATAATATTGAAATGTACTAAAGTATTTGTGGATTTTTCTATTTTTTCATGATACTTATTTAATGGCACGATTAACTGCCCAAAATGATAATATCCCTTATGGGTGAGAGGCGTTATGTCTTACCAAAGGTTTCATATAGAGTTGGCGCCATATACGCATTTGTCAAATATTTTGATGTGTTAGGCCTTAAAAACCACGATTTTTCAATTTCTGTATTTTTTAAAAGGTATAGTTGTTGAAATTTGCTCAGCAAAATCGTATATTGGTCATACTTTTAGTCCTATATTATCCTATAGAAATGATTGTAACATAAACATTTCATAATAGAAATGATTGTAACATAAACATTTCATAATAGGCATTTTCCAAATTATTTTAAAAGAAACATTACCGCAATCACTCTGATTGTGTGTTAATAATAGCGCCTACAGTTGATTCTCACGTTCTTACACATCACATGATGGCTCTAGCGCAGTCTTTTTCGTAAAAATATTTAATCCGGAAACTCCCGCCGTTCATTCGAATCTTATCGTTAATTACATTCCAGAATCATTACCACGTTAACAAGCGGAAAAAGAAAATCTTTACAAAATTGGTATAATAATTTTGTAGTTTCTTTTTAATGCATCCCAGAGTTTTAAAATCAAATTTATTAAACGTAATAAGGCCATTGAAAAAAATGCTAAATGAAAAGCGCGCGAAAAACCTCTCGTGCCTTTTTATTTTAGGTCAAAAAGCGCGAGTAAAAGTCGCGCGCGATTTAATAACTTAAAAACATTTCTGAATATTCGAAGCTAAGCCTAATTTGAGAATCAAATCGTTTGGAACTAATGAAAATGACCTCAAATTTATCGAATAAAGAATCTACAGTAAGTTTTGTAGGTCACGAATCACCAGATTCAAATGAAACAACGGAACCAAGTCAAAGAGAGCTAACGCATAACTACGATCCAAATCAAGTTGAGCCCGAAACAGAAATTCTCGAACCTGAGAATTCAACCCTTGATCCTATCCAAGTTTACCAAAATGAGGCATCAATAAGTCAACCGGACTTATCGTTTACTAAGGATAAAGATGTGCCCGAACAAGAATCGCTCATTCTTGGCGAATACCCTGTACCTGATGATTCAGCAACGTCATATCCGAACGAATTAGTTAACCGAAATGAGCCAACAGAGTCAATCAGAGAAATTCCGGATGAGAAAAGTAGAAAAGATAAAACTTTAAAGATAAAACTCAACCCTCATCGAATGATATGTTGCCCTCCAAAGAAAGGATGCCAAGCTTTAGGAGAAGCTTTCGGTTTATCGGGAAGGTTAAACATGATGTTATGGCGGGAAAATTTCTATCGACGTGTGATGGTAACTTCGAAATTAGTATATAAGCCAGAAGCAGAGTCAGATTAAAGGGGGAGCGGAGGGGGTAATTGTCCCGGACGCTCTGATTTAGTCCGCAAGGTTTCCGATAACCGACCCCCCACCATATAACGATGGTTTTGAACTAATTAGGACCTGGGGAGTTCAGAAAAAATACTTAAAAAAATCTTCAACCATCGGAAGTTTGAGAAAAACCATTTCAAAATTTGAAGTTAGCATATTAAATCCCATAGATTCTAACCCAACCCAACCTAAAATAAACCCAACCCAACCCAACCCATGGGAATTTCAAATTTTCAAATACGTTTTCTCAAACTTCCGGTGGTCGGAGATTTTTTTTTTATTATTTTTTCTGAACTCCCAATGTCCTAAATAGTCTATAACCATCGTTATTTAGTGGGGGGTCGGTTAACGGAAATCTCCCATATGCTTTAAATATTTGCTTTAGGAAAACGAGGTGGGATTCTGCGTCAGAAACGCGTGTATTTGCTGCCTTCCAATGTGTGTGAAAACTATTGGAAACAAGAGAAAGAAAACTAGAGGAAGTGAAATGGTTTCTGACATGGAAGATGATTCTGATGACAGCAAAGAGCAAAAAGTATTATTTGTTAATTTAATTTTCTAGTAATTTAAAAAAGTAACCAATTAAAAACGAACAATTTTCTAAAGGAAAATGATGACTACGTTTCTGGAGAGCAAGATGGAATAGAATTTTACCGCCACTTAATCAAGGTTATAACCTCTTTTTACTTATTTTTAATTTAGTCATTTTTACCTACAAATCGAGTGAATTGTTGGGCACGTTTTTGGCTTTCCCAAAATTAGTTATGACGCTAAACATTGCTATTGAATATTTTTGCACTTAAAAACTAGTTAGATATGTAATATTTGGCATCAAAACTTATTTTCCGATCGCCAAAAAACTGAATTTAGCCATAAATAATGCATTTTTTTTTTTAATTTTTTTAAATTCCTTTGTATTAAATTTGACTTGCGGTGAAAATTTTCATTCAATTTAAGGTAAAGATGACCGCAAGGAAGCGAGTGGTGATATTCATTTTACCTAAAATTTAAATACTATTTTATAGCTGGAAATGAGAATGCCTCGACACGCAGGGATTCATAAGAAAACTGCACCAAGGGCCGATTATATAATTTCCGAAATAAGAGGTAATCCCCAATCAAATTCTATTTATTATTACAATTAGTTTTAAAAGTTCACTTATTGTCTATTCTAATAAACTATAGCCAGGGAAAGGGAATTGGAAAATTCGTCCGAGGAGGATAGAAAGAAGTTGGTTCTTTTATGTCCCGCGTTTCAATGATAGACGCAATAAAAGTAAAAATATTTATTTAAAGGGGGTTGGAAGATCTGGAACGTAAACTGGCACCGAAACATCACCATAATCCGTGGTTCATCATTGTCATCTCAATTATACAACTCATTGCTCTCATAGTTTCGCTCAGTCTGGGTGGTAGGTTGTAAAAACCCTTTCTATAATGATATCGAGAAAGAATAGAAGTTACACTATAATTCTTATGGGTAAAGGGTGGCAGTGTTCAACTTTGAATTGTGGGAGTGGCTTGCGAACGGTTTGGAATGTCTATCATCAATAATGTCTTTACTTCCCAGAGTCCACCACCGGCCGTAATTCAAATTATATAGGTTCGTAGTGGCCAAGGCTTAACGTAAAAAAAAACTACTTTGCGACAAATAACGCGTATATTTTTTTGCTACGTTTTTACAAATTTTATTCTTTAATGTATCTGATAATAAACAGTTAAGCCCCCTTATCAATCAACTTTTTCTCTGTCACTCCAAGCCTGTTAAAGGGACTATCTGCGATTATTAAATCCCCTTTAAAGTCGCCTTCTTTTCTAGCTTAGCAGACGACGTTGTACATAACAAACTGTACAGTCAAAGCTTGGCTGTGTGCATAAGGGAAGAGCATTTTATAGGGGCAATTTTCAGAGTAGATAGGGACTTTAGCGCGGGTTAAACGAAAAGCTTCATTTAATCTTCACCTTAGATATGACGGAAAAGCTCGATTCTTGGTAAAAAATATTCCTATAATGGAGTAAATGGGTACGTAAGAATTCCCAATGTAACTTCTATCCTTTAATGAGAATGATAATTATGATCATTAAGATATATATTTATTTTTAAAGGGTTTGCCTTGACCGGAGTGGAGCCCAAAATAGAGCTGGTCCATGACGTGAAAACCTTTCGGGGTGTAGAAACGTACGACATTTGGCACCGACCAAACATATGGATTGGACCACCCATAGGAGAACTAATTCGTAAGATGTTTGTCGACTGAAACTTGAAGTCGTTTGAACTAGCCTAAGTACACCATTTTTTCTCAAATGGTAATAGGTTACGGAGCTATCTACGCCCCTTGTATGAGATATGACGAAGTGGTGACCATAAATTTGCTTTCGCAACCTCACGGTGACAAAGGGGAACTCGGTTGTTGCGTCGTGAAAAAACACGATGTTGCGGGAACAACTACGTTCAAAGAATGCGGACTTTTAACCATGGGTGAGTAAAATATCAAAGGGAAACTTGAAGCTAAAAATGGAACAGCTTTTGAATTTATTTTCGTAATCACCATGCCAAAAATTCATTTCTAACGTTTTGATAAGTTTGAGTAAAAGTAAATATAAATCCGGGCCTATCATATTATTTCAGCCTTCAACAGCGCTTTAATGTCCTAAAGTTAGAAAAACATTCTCCCGTTTGAATCTCAAAGTCTTGGACATCAAAGGCCATCCTATTCTTCTAATGTTAGACATTGCAAGAGCTGTTGAAGGCTGATATGATTAAGCCTTATTTATACTTGCATTCAGACTTAACTAATCTTAAGAATAAGAAATTAGTTTAAGCACCAAAAACGTGTTTAATAAATTGGCATGGTGATTCCGAAAATAAATTCAAACGCTGCTCCATTTTTAGCTTCAAGTTTGAAATTATTATTAACAAATTAATCAAATTTCGAAGGAGGAGGAGCTTGGTATACCCAACTTTGTTCTAAAGTTAAGCCCAAAAAAACTATTTTAAAACCGTGTTGTTTCGGATATCTGGGTAATTGCAAAATGACGACTGACAAGGGCTGCAAAGCTCACGGAGGATACTATTTTGATTCGAAGGAACATTGCAGTCAGGTAAGCGGTTGAGGCAGAGGTATAAAAATGAAAATGTCAAAAGTAAATAGGTAATTTTTTCCGATATATCACGTAGTTTATTTCTGTAACGTTATTAACAATAACTTTGATACGAAAGGTAGCAGTTTTGGATTAATCACTTTCATTTAAGACCGCACGAAAGCGACCTATTTTTAAAAATTTAGAAAATGGCGATTATAAATTATGTATTTTTATTACCGTTGCAATTTTTTTCTAACACATAATTGTGTTATTTGAATCGTTGTTTAACGATCTTTCCGAAAATGCAACTCAATTTTCATTTGGAGTTCAAGAAAAATCCATGACAGCCTAACTTTAAACCTAAAATTATTAGCAATGGACACCTTTCTTACAAGATAAAGATGGATAACTTTCATGAATGGCGTTCATTATCGTCCTTTTTAGACGAGGTGTAACTAGCCGGTTCAATCAGTTTTAACCGAGGTTTAATCACGACTAAGGTTTATTGAACTGAGAAGGCTAGGTAAACCTCGGTTTAAAGATCTGATTAAACCACGGCTAATTACGCCTCGTCTGAAGATTTTATAACGGCCCAAACAGTGCGGGTAAAAGTAGGAACTTACCCGCGCGTCTGTTTATTCCTTATAAACCCCAGATTTGGTTATTCATTTTTATCTATTAAAATAGGTGTCCATTCTTAATAGTCCTAAACTTAACCCTTATTTACGAATATAAACAATGAAAATTATAGGTTTTCTGCTTTCCTCATTTTTGTGGAAATTATCGCCTGGAGGCTGATAAAGAATGGCCTTTTATGCCAGGGTCGATCAACCAAACTTGGCGTTACATCGCTTCCCTATTTTTTCACGCCGGTATAATTCACTTTGTGATAGTCTTTACCGTACAATGGTGCGCTGGAAGACCAATCGAAGCCGCGGCCGGACACATTCGGATCGCGTTGGTTTATCTTGCCGGGACAATCGGAGGAAATTTGGTAAGGTTTATCACGACGATATATCATGTGATCATACCATATCATGCTATTTCTATGAGGCGTAATCTGTCGCTGGTACGGATATACCCCAATGATTTTAAAAATCAATGTAAATCCAGATTTCACGGCTCTCCCCGTCCAACCAATCGCGACATAGCGCGTGACACGTGTATTTTGGTTGCAAGTGAAACCATTTATTAAATAAACATTTTTAGGAGAGTTTTGGGGCGTACTAGTCCCTTATCAATCCATTTCTTATCTAACAAAACAAATTAACAAAAACAGATTTCATGAAATACTGTATATGCCAATGAAAATGTTAATAATCAACATATTATTGTCATTTTTTTCTTTACAAATTAAAGGTTGGAAGTTTCTTCGACCCCTATCTCCCGCAAGTAGGGTGTAGCGGAGGAGTGTTTAGTTTACTGGGAATATCAGTGATCGAATGCGTGCAAGCGTGGCACTTCCGAAAAAGAAAGTATTCGTGCGAACTGTTATTCGTGATCGTGATCATGCTCTTTCTGGTGATAGCTGGATTCTTGCCTTTTATCAACAATTTCGCTCATTTCGGCGGTTTGCTCTTCGGTATCCCCGTCGCCTTAGCTGTCATGCCACATTTGTGTTTCAACCGATGGACCCGCAAAGCTCGCCGAATTATTTTCATCATTTCTCTTATTATATTAATCGTCTTAGTTATTATTTTTATCGTGTTGTTTTACGTTATCCAAGATACGGGTTTTTGCATGAACTGTTATTATTTCAGTTGCCTTCCCTACACTGAAAATGTTTGTAACGTTCTTGTTGAACTTCACGGCACACTTAGCCACGATTAGATATGGTTTATATACATAATATTACTTACATCAAAATTTCTCGAGTTTTTTAAACTCCAATTTTAAGAATTAGGCGCCTAAAATTTACAGTATGAAAAGTTAAATAAAAGTAGTTGTTCAAACTTTATAGTTTCTTATTAGGCTCGCGTTTCCACTGGGCGAATTTCTTTGCAGGTAAAATTTTCCGAAAAACTTGAAAAGAGGAAATTTCGCTTTTATTTTTCGCGAGGTAATTTCCACTTGGCGAAAAATAAAAACGCCAGTTAGAGAAGCTTGAACTATGGAGCTCAACATCAGATCCGTGTCTGTTTAGTTTAAATATGGAAGACGATCGCCTCGACACTATTAAAACTCTCGAAGTTTATAAAGAGTGTTTTTCAAAAGTCTGTAAAAAATTAAGGTGGTTGTTCTGTTGGTAACAATGAGTAAAAAAGCCTATTGAACAATGTGCCAAATCCCACCGTTTCAGAGTTATGGCCCCGCAAAGTAGTCTTCAAATAACTTAAATAGTGAAACTCGGATTATGGCTTTCCCAACTTGTTATGAACAATTTCATAAGCCAACCGAATGAGAAAAGTGACAAATTTTATCAAAAAAAGTTAGTTATTGAACTTATTGTGTGTGCTATCGCTAAAAACGATGCTATTAGCTAACTGAACTATCAACGGATTTAAGGTATTTTCATAAATGAAAAATTGTTTTATTCGATCAATTACTTAATTACTACGGAATTTACAAGAATTGTTCAAAGTGACTACCACCGACGTTTACGCATACTTTCGCCCGTCGTTTAAAGGATTCGCGAAGATGGTGAAAGATACCCTGAGTGTTGCGGATAGTATCACAACTGTCAATTACGCGTTGTCGAAGGTCCTGGATATCACTAACTTCAGTGCGGTAAAATCTTTGAGATGTCCCCAAAGAAAAAAATCGCGCGGATTTAAATCGGGCAATCTGGCAGGCCACGCAACAGTTCCGCCTCGGCCTTTCCACCTCCCAGGGAACGTGGCATCAACATGGGCCCTAACTTGAAGTCTAAAATGTGGTGGGGCTCCGTCGTGCATGAACCACTTTATTTGTCGCAATCTTAAGGGTATGTCGTCCAGTAGTTCTGGTAACTCGTCTTCCAGAAAGTTCAAGTAAAACTCGCCATTTAGCCTTGTAGAAAGACGGGTTCAATCGAAGTTTCTCCGACCATCCGCACCAGACGTTTAAAGTAAATTGTACTTGATGTGACCTTACGCTAGTAGAGTGGGGGATTGTTGCCTCCACTTTTGATGGTTGTGTAAATGGAGTATTCCGTCACGGGAAAAATTTGCCTCGTCAGAAACTTGGAGAATCCAAGTCGTTCGCCGGGGTCAAAAACCACTGACAAAACTCAAGCCGTCTCGGATAGTCCGCTTCGTTTAACGATTGAACCTTTTGCAAATGATATGGGTGGAACTGGTGTCCTTTAAGGATTTTCCAGACAATAACATCTTTGACGTTCACATTTTGGGAGCCATAACTCCGAAAAGGTGGGATTTGGACACATGGTTCAATAGGCTTTTTCACTCATAATAACCCAAAGAACAAGCACATTAATTTTTAAGAGACTTTTCAAAAACACCCCGTATAGCAGATAGAAAACTACATTATACATTGGAAGCAAAATGACCTACATGTTCCTCACTTTAAGAGTTTCACTGATTTTTGCCATCATTCAGATTCCATAATATTTCCAGGAATCTCTGCACCTGTTCAAGTCTCTAGCTTCCTGACTGATTAGCACAGCAAGCTATAAAAAAAGTCCATGACTTACCCAACAATCTCACGGCTAATAAGATGAGACTTCTAAACAACGTGATTCAAATGTTTAACAGTTTTCCAAAATTTAATTTCTTAACTATATTCTTAAAATAACAATCTTGTTAAATATGGTAAACAGGCGTAATAAATGTTGGTAGGCTATCGCGCATCATCTCGCTCGTAGCGATGATAATAATTAAGATTCGGATTTAGGGTTACTATTAACTTTCTCGAATATTAATTCCAGCTGCTTCGCGTTGCTGTTTTCCCTATAAATTAAAAGATCAACAAATACATACACTAATTTTTAAAACTAATTATAACTGCTCAGAGTTCACACAAGATTTGGAAATAATTCCTAATACATATTGGAGATTATTCGAAACAAAACGTTTTTGCTTTCCATAAAAGTGGTTTCCATTAAATGTTTAGTAAATTTTAATTAGTTTCCTAGATTCTCATATTGTCAATTTTTTTCCTCCGAAAAGTTCAGTAATCCTATATTTTCCTTGTTTTTTCCTAAAAGGTTCGGTGGCCTATTTCGGAGTGGCTATTTAGGCTCAATATCTGAGCCTAAATAGCCGAGTGGAGACTATGCACTATTTACGCCCCCAATTTTTGGGGCTAAATAACCAAGTTTTCTGGAGGCTATTTAGGTCCAAAAATGTTTATACCGAAAAATTGGGTCTAAATTGTGGCGGCCGTTGATATTGACGAATTCGAAATTTCCATACTCATTATCTAACTTCCAGGGGCTACCCCATTGGGGTACAAATATAATGATGACTTATCACAATAGATAAGTGTCACCACCTTTCCATGGTGGGGGGATTGAGCTGAGCTCATAGGCCTAAAGGACTCATGACGAAGTGTGACACTACTACTACACTTCGCACCTCTACTTGGTTGAGGTGCGATCAGGTTACTGCCGTACTAAGTAGCCCCTCGGGGGAAGTAACATTATTCTGGGGTGCAGTGAAGACCCAAAGGTGGCGGTTCCAATATGTGGTCGCAACTAGCGCTCAGGCTTTGATTGGGTAGATTTTTGAGGTGGATGATGCAGTAGTGTCGAAGGAGCATTCCGCTGTCGGCTCCCTAGGTCTTTTGCTACCTACCCCCTCACAGAGTCGAGGACGACAGTCAAGCTCATTATGGGTCTGGTTGGTTCGCTCTGTACTTTGCGGCCCGCTGACCATGGCTGTGGCTCCGCTAGTATTGACCTTCTCGGTCCTGGACGCGTTGATGAACTGACGGCGGATAAGCGCTGGTGTGTGCAAACGGTACAGCGCTCTATAAATGTCAAACTGAGTTATCACAATAGATGGCGCGCCTGTGCCTCACTCTATTACCCTCGTTGCTATGGGAAACGCATCGAGTCTCGAAGCGCGAGTGGAGGGGTTACCGCCTAGTTCGTCTTTCTCATCATAGCTTAGCCAATCACAATAGGATCAGAATGGGAACTACGATAGCGACAGCCGACATCTCTTAACAGATCAGCTACCCCTGCAAGTTTCTCTTAAATTTCGAATCCGTCAATTCCTAAAAGGTTCGGTGGCCTATTTCATTGTGGGTATTTAGGCCCATTTTTGGGACTAAATAGCCGAGTGGAGCCTATGCACTATTTACGACCCAAATTTTGGAGCTAAATAGCCTCGAGTTTTCTGAAGGCTCAAAAATATTCATACCAAAAAATTGGGCCTAAATTTTAGCGGCCGTTGAAAATGAGGCCCACATTTTTAAGTCTTACATTTTTGGGTATAAAGAGTAACGACCCACGGCGGCGACTAATTACACCCAAAGGGCCTAGCCGGAAAAGATAGTGAAAATTGCCTTTGAACAAATCGAAACAAAAAAATAGTCCCATAATGAGCATGACTAATGGTGGTCATGTGCAAATTTCACCTCAAAAACACATATTATGTGTTTTTGAGTTTTTTGGCGATATCTTGGCCAAATTTTCACCAAATCGAATATACTTTTTTTAAATTAAAGGTCTCTGGAAGCCCTACAAGGTGGTATTTTTTAAAAAAATTCATGTTCAAAAGCCAATTTTGTACAAGCGTTTTAAAATTTGAAAATTTATTTAAAAAAAAAACAAAAATATGGCCCTCTCGAAAAAAAAATATAATGTGTATTTTGGGTCAAAGTTGACCCCTGAATTTTTTCAGATTTTTATAATTGGTGGAACAACGTCAAAAAAAAATAAAAACTGAATTTTCGGCCATATTTTAAATACGAGACGGTCATACGTATTTATCATTTGTTCATAGAAAGGCGGGTTTCCACGCGCCAAACTTTTTCATCGCGCGCGCCACTTACCTTATTTTTACTAAAGTAATTAAGGTAACAACTTTTTGAATTTAATATAAACATGCACTATACTACAAACGTTGATATATAAAAATATATACCGTAAAGATTGATTAGAAAAAAAAAGATGAGTGCATAATTTTAGAATATCATAATAAACAAATAAAAAGTTTATTTCTAGAACTTTCCCGACCTTCCAAGCACTTTCCAGAATTTCCTAGACATTTCAAGCACTTTCCACAATTTTCTAGACATTTTAAGCACTTTCCAGAATTTTTTAGACATTTTAAGCACTTTCCAGAATTTTCTAGACATTTTAAGCACTTTCCAGAATTTTTTAGACATTTTAAGCACTTTCCAGAATTTTCTAGACCTCTCCAGACTTTTCTGCTACCTTCTAGAACATTCTGGAAACAGTTATGGACGTACACACGTACGGACATTATAAGTGTTGATATAATGTGCATAATCGATACGTAAAAACATGAAGTTCGTATTGCGTTTGGGCAATGCCTACGGAATTTTTAGAAGGCATGTGCATGCTCGAATTTTTTAATTTATTTTGGGTCATTTTAAGTTGCCGTTTTTTGCCACAATGGTGCTTTCGAATGTAGTGTTTTACGTCATAGCAGTTTTGAAGTTTCGGTTCCTGGGCAAAAATTACCTTCATTGCGCATGATCAACGCTCCTAAGAGTGACAGCTATAATTGGGTGAGTATAGAGAGAAAGAGAGGGGAAAACTACGTAGGCATTGGTTTGGGTATAAAATATTTTTTGAATAGCAACATATGTTATTTTACTTGTTTATTATGATATTTAAAAATTACGCGCTTTGTTTACAAACTTTTTGTTCCTACCATGCTTACTGGCAACTCTAAAATGTACATTTTTTACGCTATATATTTTTATATATCAACATTCGTATAGTACGTGTTAAAAATAAATTCAAAAAGTTGTTAACTTTTAAAAATTATTATTTTAAAATAATATTTTTTAATAGTTATTTTCCAACCAAATACCATTTCAATACCAACATACGTTATTGTTGTACAATAAGCTTAGGTTTGTGATTTCTTTCTACAATGTATGATTAAATTAGATAAGTCGCGCCCTTTGAAGTGACGACATTGGCTATTGGCACCTTGAGTTCTGAATATATGAACTTTATAGAGTTCATTTTTCATTTTGATAATTTAATCAATTTTTTTTTAAATAGTAAACTTAATCACTTTAGTAATGTATAAATAAGGTAAGTGGCGCGCGCGATGAAAAAGTTTGGCGCGTGAAAACCCGCCTGCTTATGAATAAATGATAAATACGTATGACCGTCTCGTATTTAAAATATGTGCGAAAATTCAGTTCTATTTTTGTTTGACATTGTTCCACCAATTTTAAAAATCTGAAAAAATTCAGGGGTCAACTTTGACCCAAAATACACATTATCTTTTTTTTTCGAAATTTTTTAAATAAATTTTCAAATTTTAAAACTCTTGTAAAAAATTTGCTTTTGAGAGTGATTTTTTTTTAAATACCACCTTGTAGGGCTTCCAGAGACCTTTGATTTAAAAAAAAAAGTTTATTCGATTTGGTGAAAATTTGGCCAAGATATCGCCAAAAAACCAAAAAACACATAATATGTGTTTTTGAGGTTAAAATTTGCACAGGACCACCATTAGTCATGCTCATTATGGGACTTTTTTTTTTTTTGTTTCGATTCGTTCAAAGGCAATTTTCACTATCTTATCCGGCTAGGCCCTTTTCAGCTTAAATACGCCCAAAATTTGGAACTAATAACTCGGCCGTTGCTATTTAAAGGTAAGACAAAACATTGTGCCTAAATAGCAACGTCCTTGACTATTTAAGCCCAATTTTTTTCATTAACATTTTTGGGGCCAAATAGCCCCAAGAAAACTCGAGGCTATTTAGGCCCCAAATAAAAATGTCCCATCTACTTTCCTTGTTTAATCTCATAATATTCAGCAGGAGCAAGTTTCCCATATTTTTTTCACTGAACTAGTGTTCAGTAGGTTCGAAAAAATCCGGGTTTTCCAGAAAAGCCCAGCCCACCGGGTTTTTCTGGGTTTTTGGGTTTTATTGGGTTTTTCATTTTTAGTGCAAATTATATTGATATCTTTTTCAACTAAGAATATGATTTTTTCTTACAATATTTTTGCTGATGCTGCCCCGCAAGCTATGCATCACTTGAGTTTTTTCGTCATTTGGAATAGTATGGTCAAAGCTACGAAATAGACTTAGAACGGAGAAAGCCTTAAAGCTATTTAAAGTATATAGGCATTGTCGTGATGAACCAAAGCATTGGTAAATTTGTATTTGAACAGGGTTCGTACACAACCTGGAAAACCTGAAAAAGTCAGGGAAATAGAAAATGGGTCCAAAAGGTCAAGGAAAAGTCAGTAAAACCCGTGAGTTTTACTGGGCTTGGTTTTATTATGTCGAACCCTGATAATTATCCTTTAGTTTCGTAATTTTTCCCAAAGTGCTTTAGTAAAATTCCCTTTTTTAGTTTTATCCCAGATTCCAGGTTTTTAATAGAAAGGTTCAGAAATCCCATTCTCCTAGTTTTTTTCCATAAAAATTCAGTAATCCGGTTATCCTATTTTTTCCCATAAGGGTTCAGTAACCCTATTCTCCTAGTTTTTCCCTAAAGATTCAGTAATCCTTTCTCCTAGTTTGTTCCTATATGGGTTCAGTAATCCTATTCTCATAGTTTTTCCCTAAAGATTCTGTAATCCGGATTACCAAAAAAAGTTAGCCTTAAGAGGTCTTGGGGAAGTCTTTCGGGTGCCTTATGTAGTCTTAAGAGGTCTTGGAGAAGTCTTCCATTATGTCAATAAGTCTTGGGGAAGTCTTAATGACTTCCCCAAGACTTCAGTAGTGTTCTTGAAGACCTCTTCAGATCAGACTAACTTTTTTCTGTAAGGGCCTTTTCTCCTAGTTTTTCCCATCGACTTCAGTAATCCTATTCTTGTAGTTTTTTCCCTATATATTCAATAATCCTATTCTCCTAGTTTTTTCCCATAAGGATTCAGTAATCCTATTCTCCTAGTTTTTTCCCATAAGGGTTCTGGAATCCTATTCTCCAAGTTTTCCCTAAAGCCAGAAGCAGATCACATAGGAAGTTTACATATGTAATGCTTTCTATAGTGACCATCTTTGACGGAAAGATTTGCGAGAAGGGGTTTAAATTTCCAGCACCCCTTCAAAATTTTCATTTTTCGTTTTTCCTCTCTCGTGAAATTCTTAAGTAGGGGGAATTGCATAGGGGCATATAAGGCCAGCCCACAAATATCTCGGCCAATGACTAGCAGTTTGAGCACGTGACTTGTTTTCCGGTGTAGACTGTAGACTCCGACACCGCCGATTACGCGCAGACCGTAGTTTAACTTTTCAATATGATCCGTAAAACTTAAAAAAGTTGAGCGTGACTCTGCCAACAGTGGTAAGCGGCTGTCGACTGGCCACGAAGTGCAGGTACAGTGAGAGACCATCCGTGGGAAACCACAAAAATAAAGTAAAATTGAAAAATTGAAAATTCTGCCCAGGCTCGTTCATGAGAGGGCTGAGAGACGCGACATACGCGGATAAACCCCGCAGTTCATGTCTTACGCCGTCGCCTGGTAAAAAAACTCGGCATGCCGCCGCCGAAACTGAAAACATACGGTCACGCCGCTGCCGCCGCGTCGCAGTCTATCTTCAGCTATACTCCGTCCAACGAAAGATGAGCCCTGAGAATTTCGCCCAAATTGGGGTCGCCACCATCGACCCCATAATTATTAATCAACTTGTTTTCTCATTTCGACGATTGTCCACTTTATAGTCTGCTATTAAAACGATAGGGTTGATCGAGTTTGAGCTTATAAATTGAAGGTTTGAGGAAGTCTGCTTTTTGCAATGTATAACGACTACTCGAGCTTTAGCCATAGACACTCTGAAGTATATATTAGAAAATAGTCAATAGTAATGCAAAACACACAAACGTACAAAATATACATTGCGAAAAGCCGACTTCCTCAAACTCGATTAACCCTATCCTTTTAATAGCAGACTATAAAGCGGAGAAAATCGTCGAAATGAGAAAACAAGTTGATTAATAATTATGGGGTCGATGGTGGCGACCCCAATTTGGGCGAAATTCTCAGGGCTCATCTTTCGTTGGACGGAGTATAGTCTCGTTTCCTCTAAGGGGGGGGGGGCGAAATTCTCAGGGCTCATCTTTCGTTGGACGGAGTATAGTCTCGTTTCCTCTAAGGGGGGGGGTGAAATTTTAGTTACGGTATGATTGGCTTATAGAAATAAGACACGCCTTGATTTAGTTCTTGTTTCTCTCGCTAGCTGGCAACCTTAGAAATCGGTGCCGAAGTTTGCAACATCCCCCGATAGGTGGCGAGTTGTAGCCTAAAAATCTAGATTACCCGTCAAAGACGGGATTGAAGCGGAGCGGAGATGTAAACTTCCTATGTGATCGGCTTCTACTAAAGCCTCCTAGTTTTTTGTTTTTTATCCTAAAGGCCAGTAATCCTAGCCTCCTAGTTTTTTCCCCCCTTATTAAATATAATTTTCTTCAAAATTTACTAATCCTTCAGTATTTACCTAGTTTTTCAATAAATTTCAGAAAATTTTACTAATTTTTATATTTTTTTCTGTTTTCAAAAGATTTCAGTGGTTAAGGAAACATTCAATGATTTTCTAACAAGGACAGATTGAGGTTATCTGTCTGCATGCATTGTCCTGCACATGAGTTGCGCCTTGACAGTGCATTGAATTCAAGTTCATTAGCATCAATGGAACTTGGAAGCTCAGCTTTGTTAGCGCATATAATACACCTGTGTTCTCAGTTTTCTCAGTTTTCTCAGTTATCACAGCAAACTCTATTCGCTGACTGTATTTAATTAATTTCCCAGATTTTTTAATTATGATATTTTCAGGTTCCCTGATTATTTTATAAATATCGAACTAAAATTTTGGATATTTACAGTAATATTTCTCCAAGCCTGAATGAACTCTGTCAGTACTCATTAAAGAATAAATGATAATTTAGAAACACATTTTTGATTTTGCTCTTTGCTGAATCTACGTTATCTAAAACCTAAGAAAAAGAACAAGTTTTATTTTTAAGCATTCCCAAAATATGATACTTTTGTCATCCCCTCTGAGGCTCTGACAGAGAATTGGCCGCATGTTTTGAATTTAGAAAAAAGGTTTTCGACCAATAAGCCTTCCCGCGTGAGCCTGGCTCCAGACTGCCCAATCGCTAAGGCCACTGGTCACATTAATGAAGAGCTCGAAATAGGTATGGTATTGCCATCTAGTAAATACTTTGATAAACTTAGAAGTTCGTTACTGTTCGTATGAACCGAAAATTGCCCCACTAAACAATTAATTAGTGTCGAAATAGTATAAATTACACATAAATTCAACTTTCATCTTAAAAGTATAATTTATTTTCTTTCGACCCTATTTGTTTTGAGGGGCAATTTAGGGTTTATACGAACAGTAACGAACTACCTAGTTTATCAATGCTTCTACTAGATGGCGATACCTTTCCTATTTCAAGCTATTCATTACTGCGGCCTTAGTGATTGGAAAGTCTGGGTCACAAGCATGCGAGAAAGCTTATTGTCTAGAAACCTTCTCCAAATTCAAACCAGCGGCAAATAGTCTTTCAGAGCCGATGGCAAAGTATGATATTTTAAAACAAAAAGGGGAGGGTGAAGATGAACATCAAGTGATTTTTTTTTATCGATTCTTCTACTAATTATAAAACCTATACGCGTTAATCATTCAGGAAATATATCCCAATGATTGTAAACATGAAAATGGATCCAGATTTCACTTATCTTTCGATATCCCTCCAACCAATCACGAAATGTATTGCCTTCCAGAGAACAAAATACTCGTGACACGTGCTATGTCGAGCGAGTATAACGCGCGCGATGTGACAAACGTGGCGCGCGACATAGAGCATGCCACAAGTATTTTGCTCGCTGGAAGGCAGGGCGTTTCGCGATTGCTTGGAGGGAGATATAAATGAAATCTGGACATATTTTGATTTTTAAAATCATTGGTATATATTTCCTGAATGATTAACTACGCAGATAGGTCTTATAATTAGTAAAATAATTGTTAAAAAAAAATCACTTGATTTTCCTCTTCACCCTCCCTTTAATCATATATTGGGAATGCTCAAAAATAAATCTTGTTGTTTTTCATAGGTTTTTGATAATATAGATTCGGAAAAACGCAAAATCCAAAATTTGTTTATTCAGTTTTAATTTCTTATTTAAATAAAACTAAAGAAAAATAACTACCATAACGTAGTTCACGACATTGGCCTACTAGAGGTCAAATCTAAAAATCTGGAAAATTCTAGGCGCGAAAATCCTGAAGAATCGTCTGCAACAGTATCTGACCTGTTGCAAGAAGTAGGTTATGTGGACTCATTGGTTCAGAATTATGTAGAGTAGGTGAATTTCGCTCATTTATTATTTACAGTTACAATATATTATAGAGCTAGTCCACTATACAGGGTAGAAAGAAGAGGAGTAGAAGGCCTGGCTTTGTCAAGGAAATTTTAGAGTTCTAGCTTTATTTGTGTTATTCATTTGAAAAATTGTCTCTTTACATCCGGTTTATCGCCAATGAACCAATCAGAGCCTCTATGATGTAATAGAAAAAGTCGCGGGCATACCGGAAGTTGAGATGCAAATTGTCAAGCGAGAACCCTCCAAGCCAAGCCTTCTACTCCTCTTCTTTCTACCCTCTATGAGTCCACTAAGCCTTTGTTACCATATTATCATCTTCAAGCTTTTGACTTCCTTGGCTAGTGGCAAAGATGGGCACCCTCTTTTAGATGGATTTTTTCCTCTCAAAATATCATAGATGGCGACACTATCAAATTTCTCTCATTTTTTTTTTTACTTTACAAATAGGAAGAATCAATTTTTCTCTTAACATATCATGGATGGCGGCAAACTCAATGAATTAATCAAATTATCACTTTTTCGACTAGACCAAATTCAAATCATTCTTGAGTTAGATAGGCGCTAAAATATCCGATCGAATCCTATCAATTTTTTTCCTTCTGAATCTCTATGAACTATCAAATAAATTTTATTCTTGATAAATAAATATAAATTTTTATCTCTCATTAATTTTTTAGGAAGCTTAGCTACAAATCATTCTCTCATTTTTTTTTTTTTTTTTTTTTTTTTTTTTTTTTTTTGTAACCTATCGAATCAAATAGATCAAGAAAACGACAATTCCAGAGAAGCCTATCATATCAATCACAATATTTGGCTATATTATCAAATTCTATCAAATCAATAAAAATTTAGTATTTTCGAATATAAAATTCAATAAATAAAATCAACATTTTGATTAGAAATTTCCATCAAACCAATCAAAATACAGGATGGTAACGATCAGACCAACACCTATCTTTGTGGACGTCCCCCTATAATGCCGTCGGATGACGTCACTATACTACAATGTAGACCTTGTATACGGGTGTAAGTTAACACGTGTCATTGTAACCAAATGAGAATTTTCTATGGGTTTAATAGGGTAAATGAATGATGGCTAGAAACATTGCAGTGGCACAGATCTAAGCCTCGTAATTCACTAGATGACTTAACTGCGAGAAAATTTATTTAACAACTTAAATAATGAAATAATTATGGAATTGAATCTACGTGAGGCCATAAACGCCAAAGTTGAATCCGTACGGTAGGCACGTCAGCGTAAATGTTCGATATGTGTCGTGGTGTAGGCACTGTTGGAGGCGATTTCGAGGTCTTGCAATGCATTTGACAGCATTTGAGTAGCGATTCCATTGATACCGGCTAGAATCCGGTCCTTTAACTCTTCTGCGCCCATTGGTTCTGTTTCGTGAACGACGCCCTTTACAGAGCACCATAGGAAGAAATCAAGTGGGGTAAGGTCAGGAGACCGTGCTGGCCGCGGAATTGGTCCACCTCTACATATCCAACGATTGGGAAAGTGGTCGTTCTGCAATTGTGTGGAGCTCCATCCTGTTGGAACCACATGTTGCTAATAGCAATGCGTCTATCGCGTCACTAAACTCTTGACGCAGGAAGTTCAAGTACAAATCTCCAGTAATGTTCGCGTTGAAGAAAAAGGGAATGATAATTCGGTTCCCAAGAATGCCAACCCAGACATTTACTTTACATCGAATTTGATGGTAATGGTGTCATAAACAATAGGGATTGTGATGGGGACAGTTATGACGGTTTACCGTACCATCGCTGTGAAATGTAGCGTCGTCCGAAAACAGCACCTTGGTGGCGATGTAAAATGGCAAGAACAGTAACATGGTTTAGTCCAACCTTGACGTGTCTTACCATGCGTGACCTAATTGCGGCCGATCCACTATTTTTGCAAAAGGTGCTGTTTTCGGACGATGCTACATTTCACAGGGATGGTACGGTAAACCGTCATAACATGCATTACTGGACCCATCACAATCCCTTTTGGTTACGACACCATTACCATCAAATTCGATGGAAGGAAAATGTCTGGGTTGCCATTTTTGGGAACCGAATTATCGGTCCCTTTTTCATCAAAGCGAACATTACTGGAGAACTCTACTTGGACTTCCTGCGTCACGAGTTTAGTTTAGTTGGCCGAATCAGAGTAACGCGTAATGCACCCTATGCCGAGAATGAGGCAAAAGTGGCTTCCTTAGTCCTTACTCCCCTCTCAGAGTCTCTCCTCAATAACGCCATGCCATTACACTCACGAGTTTAATGACGCGTTAGACCATTGCTATTAGCTGTGATTCACAACATGTGGTTCCAACAGGATGGAGCTCCACACACATTGGGCGGTCAATGCTCGTCAATGGCTGAACGACCACATTCCCAATCGTTGGATAGGTAGAGGTGGACCAATTCCGTGGCCAGCACGGTCTCCTGACCTTACCCCACTTGATTTCTTCCTGTGGGGTTATGTTCTGTGGGGTTACGAAACACAACCGATGAGCCCAGAAGACTTAAAGGACCATATTCGAGCGACAGGAAGGACGTCCACAAAGATAGGTGTTGGTCTGATATTTACCACCCTGTATAATACTATCTTAAAATTCAAGGTAACCAAACATTAATTTAATAGAATTTAGAGTAAAAAAGAAATAATGACAAAATGTCATTTTCAATGGTTTCATTAACTTCCCTAGCCTGACTTTGGTCACTTCGGGAATAAATTTACGCCGAATCAGAGTAACGCGTAACGCACCCTATGCCGAGAATGAGGCAAAAGTGGCTTCCTTAGTCCTTACTCCCCTCTCGGAGTCTCTCCTCAATAACGCCATGCCATTACACTCTCTTTATTATGATTCACGAGCCACCTTATTGGTGCTTAGCCTCACGTGACTGATAACCAAAACTAAAATGGTTTTGGCAGCGCTCCCAAAGCTAGACTGCCTCTATATCTAAAGGTAAAAAATCTTATAAATAAAGGCAAGAGCCTCTACACTAGCTTTGTACGCCCTGCCACATTAACGTGGTATAGATTAGAATGTTGTTCAATTGAAATATTTCACCAACGATATCTTATAGCTTCAATATATCATTTTTGAAAAATTAACAAATTTATTTTACTAAATATCAACTCAAAATATAATTATGAAAACCGCAAATAAATTTTTATATATATTTTTTTTAATATTCATACGAAAACTATCAAATTTAACTTTTACCAAGAGATGGCGAGAAAAACATATTTAAAAGTATCAATATTTTACTGCAAAGATTCAGACTCTCATTTTTCATCGTGGTTACCCCAATATTATTATAAAATCTATCAAGCAAGAATCCATCAAAAACTCCAAGGAGTTACGGAGCTTTCAACTCATTAAATCATTTGGAAGAAAATTTTTCGATAAATCAATATCAAAAATGATAGTTTGATAGGCCCAAATTTTATTTTCTATCATATCAAGTACAAAAACTATCAAAAGATATGATAGTGCCCATCTTTAGCTAGTGGAAAGTCAAAGTTGAAGCTTAAATCAATCTTTACTTTACTAAACCAGGTTATCAAGCTTGAAGTGACAGAAAAGCAGATTTCTAAATGAATTTGATATAAGCTTCTCTTGGAAAAGTGTAATACCCTCTTCAGACGAAGAGTAATTAATCCTGGTTTAACCAGATTTAACTGAGGTTTCCATAGCCTTCTCAGTTCAATAAACTCAAGGTTAATTGTCATTAAATCCCTGTAAAATCAGATTAAACAGGCTAGTTACACCTCGTCTGAAAATGGTATAAGCTTGAAAAACTTGATTGACCACGATGTGAACTTTCACACCTTTGGGTGGCGCGACGTACGTTTCACCAGCGCTATCATTGCTTCTATGGATGAGTCTAACTTATGGTAATTATTTTTCTTATGGTAAAAACTACTATTCTTACAATGCTTTGCTACGAACTTCAGCATAAATTTCAAAGTTTTGGGTATCTTTTTCTCTAAGTCGTCTATCAGAAATACTAGCCATTAAACTGAAATTTTTGTAGAAAAAATATACATCAGCTTACAGACAGGGTTTGGGAGATAAGGTTTAATGAGTCCCTTACTTGTAAAACATTATGTGCAGCAACGTACCAGTGGATACGATAAAAATGCAACCATACACTATATGTATGTGCGGTATTCTTTTGTCATTGCGTGAAAAAGGTCCGTAATGATTCTTGTTTTCATAATATCTATCTTGAGATTTCTCTCTCATGGACCAAATGGTATCATCTCTCCACGCTTGCCGCATAGGGCTTATGTTTCATTCAACAATATTAATCTTGGTATTAAGACGGAAGTTTAAACAAATCTGGGGCCATTCCATGTCAAATCGACCAATCATAGAACCACAAGCCAATACAAATTAAAATCAAAGGTATACTAGACTCTTATAACAAGTAATTTTTAACAATTAGGATCGACTGTTAAACTGGGTTTACTAACATAACAAAATTCACCAATTATTTCGAAGTGATTTACAGTTAATTTTAAAAGACCCGAACTAGACTCGCTATGCCTAAATTCGTTTAGAAGAAATTTTAAAATCTAAAAATTCGAGAAACGTTACTTGCTGAGGCCATTGAAATATTGTATAAAAGTGGGGTGTGAACCAATTTAACTCTATTTCTAATAAACATCTCTTTTGGTTCACGCTGTAATGGGAAGAACCGTGTTGACTTGTCTTACTCTGATGATAGGGAGTGGGAGCGTGCAGGAGGGAGTTTGGGGGATACGTATAATGAACAGGAAACTATTAATCGGGGCATGCATTTTATTTAAAACTAGATTTAATTAGAGTTAAGAGGCAATGGTGGATGGTACAGCTGAGGATTTCTTCATTAGCTTTACACTCTCTTTAAGTAAAATCTTGAGTATGTGAAAGGATATTTTTAATTCTGTTATGTTTTGGTTGGGTTAGGTTAGGTTAGTTATTCCCTAGGATAAGTTCATTCCTCTTGTAATAATTTAGGTTATGATAGGTTAGGTTGGGTTAGTTAATACTTCGGACTAGCCTTTCATTCTGGTAACCTTTTAGATAATGTTAGGTTATTTAACATTACTTAATCCTTTAACTAGCTCATCCCGCGAAATTGGAAGATTCCAATAGAATTCGACCAAATGAAATATTTATCTAAATTCAACAAAAGTGAACCAAGGCCTTTAAATATTGATTGGCATTTGTTGAATTCAGATTATTTGGTTTGGACTACTTGGTCAAACTCTGTTGAAATTTGGACCATTTTTGATAAAATTAGAAGAGTTTTCCTGGTTTCTTTCATTGGGAGAACATTGAAATGAGAAGTAAAACCAACTTCACACTATAGGTATAAACTACCAAGAGAATTTTTCTCAATTTCTTTACATTAAATTTGCAAGCTTGGTGCAAGATCAATTTGACAAGGCCAGAATTGAGTCAGGTTGCGTATCTACTTTCATATATTTACCCATTTTCGCTATTTGCGTACGAAACGGTCCTCCTTCGTCTAATTAAAGTCGAATCATATCTGCTTCTAGAATCAGGCTGTGATAGTACGTCATAGGCTTGACGTAATGAAACAAATTTTTGGTGTTGGTTGGGGTCACCAGGCTTTATATCAGGATGGTACTAAAATATTTATTAGTTAGTGCTTTTTGCATTTGTTAGTATGAAAAATTAAAAAAAAATTTTTAATACCTTCTTGCACAATTTTACATAAGCAGATTTTAATTCTTTCTGGCTACAACTCCGATTGACACCTAAAACATCGTAATAGCTTTCATGATCCCTGAAAATTCATACCACAATACTGCTTTGGTTTTTATAGTTTCCAATGTTTAATTAGCATACACATTAAAATACTGCTTCGAAATAAAAGCACTCCCCTTACAGATCTTCCTTGGTTTTGCCTTCAGGACAGTGTTGTCAGAACCTCTGTGAGTCGAGTTCCAATTAGATTAGTTTCAGTCTGAAGTGCCTTCCTATCTCTGGTTCATGCTTGACTCACAAAGGTACTGGCAACAATTGGGGAACAGCAATATCCCCTTCTAGTGAAAACTCTGTATACCCATATAATCATAGGCAGCAAGTGTAGCCAAGGGAATAATAAGCAGATATCAGTTTGATTTGCGAAATAAATGCTATATTATTTTGTAGAATTAGCTTGATAATTTAGTTTCAAAACTAAATTCAATCATGCCGTAACAATAATTTATATGAGCAAGTAGAGTTTACAATTATTTGATAAAACAAGAAAGCTAAACATGATGAGACTAAAACTGAAACTTAACAAAACGTCTGTAATGTAATGCAAAGACTTATGCTGTAAGCTTTTTTTTTTTTTTGCTCCTTTTTCGGGGAGAGCTAGGGTTGAGCACAACCTTAACAGCTCTTTAAATAACAAGTCATAGTCAGGAAAATGAAAATTATACAAAACTAGTACAATGAAATTAAAAATAAACTTAATAATAAACATGACTAAGGGCCACAAATAAACAAGCCATATTTGAGAAATTATACGAACAAACACGTGGCGTTGAGCAATAAATTTACAAACGAAGATACTCTTTAAGTTTAGCTTTAAATAGGTGATGGGCTCTCAAAGATACCAACTCTTCAGGAAGGGCATTCCACTGGGGAATAACCCTCCTGAAAAAGGATTGACGCAAAGTCTCCCTGATAGAAGGCCTTAAAAACAACTTCCGGGAGTGACCACGAGTACTGACACTTTTATTGGCAAAAGTAAAAAATGGCTGATCAGGGTCATATAAAATTTTGAATAGATGAGATAAATCTAGGTACATACGTCTAGTACTAAGAGGGGGCCAATTTAACTTCGAAATACGTTGAGCACGCGGGAGATTCCGAAGAGAGTATGGAACTCGGGAGGCCCGTGCCTGTACATCATCTAATAGTAGATAGCATAGTAGATAATTTCAATAACACCTCAAAGTCGTTGCTCAATAATAGTAAACATTATAGAACAGTCACAGTGAGTCCCCTTCATAATATCATAAGTTTATAACTTATCTTCTCGACGATAATTTATAAACTTATGGTAATATCAAAATCGATGCGATTAAAATATCTAAAAAACCTCTATAGCAATGCAAAGTTTTTAAGTTTAAAACGTTCAAAGGGAAATTCGCTTACTTTAGTTTTTTTAATCCAGTGAAAATGCTCCTTGTCAACCGCTTATATACTGTCAGATTATAAATAAGCATACGACTCATAACACGACTAAATTTTCCCGTGGATAATAAAACATTTCTCCAATTTAATCACGATTAACGCCAGAACCAATGGGACTCAGAGCTCACCCAAGTTTAGCTCACCTCCTTCTGAAGTTTAGAAGCAGACGACCTTTTGCAGAAAGCAAAAGGTCATAAGCCAAGAGCGCTGAACATGTATAAAAATATAATGTAAAATCTTGGATGAGTATAAATACTACGTATTTACATACTCATCCAAGGTAAAATATTTGAAAGAATACATTTATACTAGATCCCTGAATGTTTAAACTTGATCAATTTGGTTCTTAGAAGAATCTGAGTCCCATGGCTCTAATCACACCTCCGGACGACTGACGTGTTTTGAATTATTAAAAAAACTCGGATAAGTAGCCCCCCCCTTAGTTTACTTCAAAAGTTTTAGAATTAATAAACTAGTCCCTGGGACCAGTGTTCCTCAGCTTTGGGATTAAAAACGGATGCAAGCAATTAATATACTAATTTTAGACTTGAAGACTTCTAATAGCGAATTCCACTTGCTTCTACCAAGAAGGATCAGATAAGGAGAGGAAAAGTGGGGCTGCGTTGAGTTAGAGAGAGAAGAGCCAACCTCCCACTCGGGTGGAAAGGGGGGATAGGAAATTCACGAGGGAAACTGTTGTCACGTGGTCACTAGCGTCGTTGGCTACTATGAAGCTGATAAAGGATCCGTTTTACCCACGTGACAACATTTTACCACGAAACGTCTCTACCCCCGTTCTCCCAGAGTGGGAGTTTAGGCCGACGCAGTAGGAACCGCGCCGTCCCCACTTTTCCTCTCCTTATCTGATCCTTCTTGCTTCTACAAAGTAATCACTCTGAGAAAAAAAATTTACTGTCGGGAGTGGTGGCTCACTCCAGTAATCAGGAATCTCGGAGGCAAACTTTGGCTGCATCTTGTTGGACCCACATGTCCCACTCCCACATGTCCCTCCACATGTTGTGTGGTATGTCCGCAATGGGTCGATCCTTTCTGATACCTACTTCCATCTCCATGCGTTGCAAGTACAATTGCCTGTTCTTACCTGTGTTGTCACATAGGACTGATTATTCGCTACCGTTCAAGAGCCATAATGGCACTGTAGCTTGTACATTGAAACTATATAATATCGGGAAAAAGGAACTCTAGTTTAAATTTTCACAAATTTATGGCTCTGACTCGCCATATATATCCCGATAATTTATTCTCACAAAACAGCTTTTTCCAATAATAAAGTTTATCACGTATTATTAATAAGGTAAGCGGCGTGCGAGAATAAAAATTTGCCTGTGACAAGTTCTGACAGTGACAACCCATCTTTCCCCGATTAAAAGATGTTTATCGGTCTTCTCGTCGAGTGAAGTCGCACCCCGCTTAGTTGGCTAAATTATCTTATGGGTGGATAAAAAACGGTTACATAGTTTATAATATGGTTTTGTGTTAAGTTTTAGGTTGTAACGTGTTAGGCTTTGGCTTCTGCTATGAAGCCTCACTTTCCCAGTCGCACTTCGGGACTTTGCCATTTTCGCCTGGTCTCGGCTACTCTGTTTAATGGACTCTCGCGCATTATGGAGAATGTGGCTATGGGAGTGCTAGGGTACGGATGTGAGGTGATATTTATGTCTGCGAAAGCTCTCAAAGAGTTGGAATTCCTACAATCCGAAATGGCGCGGTACATCTTAGAGGGCTCGATTAGGACACTCAAAGAAGCTTTGAGGGGAGATCTGGGGGTGGAAAGTCCACGAATTTGCGAGGTTTAGGAAACTCAAGATGTCATGCAGGTACAGGACTTTTAGCTCTGTCTTTTTCGAGAGCGCAACCGAAAAGAATATTTTTTTTTACTCATTTGATTGGGTGATGCTTTTTTTTATCCATAATTTTACGTTCCACTGATATTTGCTCGATATTAAATCTTATAGCGTTTTCCAGAGACTGCTCCGAGAGTGCTCCAGATTTTCCTGTAACATCTACGCTCACCCTCCAAGGACCCCGAAACGGTCTCGGTTCAGCCTCCCAAAGGAAGACGACATGTTTTTCGAGTCACGCTTTTCGCGCATCGGCACTAGTTGCCGACGTTTCATCATTACTTCTATTTCCATTCAAGAACGGAGTGCGTCTCTGGAGCTAAAGCAGCTCGGAGTGCTCCACGAGAGAGCGAGCGGCCCAAGGGAAGACATCGCTCCTTCTCGGAAGTATTCTTTTTTCACCAATGGAACAGTGCTCGGAGTAGCCCAATGGAAAACGCCATTAATGGAAAGCTTTACTAACCGTGGGCACGTTCCATATTTCTGTGGATGTTCGAAGCTCCTAGAGTCCTAATAAGATAAACAACAGTGAAATGCTAGCGCTCGTCTAATAAGAATGATTCACAGCAGGGACGGGAATAAGAAAATTTTCTTATTGGACAAATGTCCAGTAACCCCCTTTAAAATTCAAAAGTTATCGGACATTTAACAAAATTACCGGACAATGCTACTTTTCCTGTATTATAAAGTACTTTTTTTGTCGGACCCCTTCTTAAAAATAAAAAGTTATCGGACATTTGGAAAATTTATCGGACAAATGACCAGTGACTTGTGCTTATTTCCGTCCCTGATTCACAGCAGGATTGAAAATAAGTTTTTTTTTTCTTAAACTGGTACCCCTAATATACTTCTAAAATATTAGAATTAATAAACTAGTCCTTGGGATCACTGTTTCTCAGTTTTTGAATTAAAACACTGGTCGAAGCAAATAAACTGGTTTTTGTTTAAACGTAGATTTAACATATTTCTAAGCCTGTTCACAAGCTCTTAAAGAAACTGTCTGCTGTCTCAAAATTTGATGTAATTTTCAAATTTTGAGCTGGAGGAAGTGCATCTACAGTGTTGAAACTTAAGTTTCGGGGTCATGACCTTCAAAAATTTAAGAAAGGCTGTGGCTATTGACACACAAAATGTAGCAATAGCCCCTTGACTATTGACACACTCTCAAAGTGTGGCAATAGTCATTTACCTGCTGCCACACATCTGTGTGCCTATAGGCCTGAGACTATTGGCACACAATCACGTGATCTCTGAGGACCAATTATAATTTAAATTTTTTTGAGCTCGTTATTGACACACAATTTAAACTGTAAACTTCTAATTGGCCCACAATTTAAACTGTAAACTTCTAATTGGCCCACCATTTAAATTATAAACTTCTTATTTATACACAATTTAAATTGTAAGCTTCTTATTGACACACAAATCGAATAATGGGTACTTATTGACACACAAATCGAATTATGGGTCCCTATTGACACACAAATCGAATTATGGGTCCCTATTGACACACAAATCGAATTATGGGTCCGTATTGACACACAAATCGAATTATGGGTCTTTATTGACACACAAATCGAATTATGGGTCCGTATTGACACACAATCTAAATTCTAAGCTTCTTATTGACACACAAATCGAATAATGGGTACTTATTGACACACAAATCGAATTATGGGTCCCTATTGACACACAAATCGAATTATGGGTCCCTATTGACACACAAATCGAATTATGGGTCCGTATTGACACACAATCTAAATTCTAAGCTTCTTATTGACACACAAATCGAATTATGGGTTCTTATTGACACACAAATCGAATTATGAGTCCTTATTGACACACAAATCGAATTATGAGACCTTATTGACACACAAATCGAATTATGGGTCCCTAATGACACACAAATGGAATTATAGGTCCCTATTGACACACAAATTGAATTATGGGTCTGTATTGACACACAATCTAAATTCTAAGCTTCTTATTGACACAAATTTGAACTAATTAGGACCTGGGGAGTTCAGAAAAAATACTTAAAAAAATCTTCAACCATCGGAAGTTTGAGAAAAACGCATTTCAAAATTTGAAGTTTGCATGTTAAATCCCATAGATTCTAACCCAACCCAACCTAAAATATACCTAACCTAACCTAACCTATGGCGCATTCTATGGGATTTTAGCATGGGAATTTCAAATTTTCAAATACGTTTTTCTCAAACTTCCGGTGGTCGGAGATTTTTTTTTTTTTTTTTTCTGAACTCCCCAGGTCCTAAATAGTCTATAACCATCGTTATTTAGTGGGGGTCGGTTAACGGAAATCTCCCCTTTTGGGCATTTTCATATACATGGAAAATATCATTTAATTACCATTTTTGTATTAACAAATATATTTTAATTCTACCTATTTTATATTTGTGTTAATCCCATGTGAATGTGATAGTTATTTTGTAAAGAGAAACAACTCGCAAAGGCCCAGCCCACGTTTTAAAGCTTCGTGAATCGTGACCAAGGGGCAAGGGTTAACTTAAACCAGAAGACATGAAAAAACTATTTTTTCCTTTATAATTTAAAATATTTCTAAGTTAATAGTCATTTCGCCTTCTTACTATACCTTTATAGAGTGATTATTGAGAAAATATATTATGAGCAATAAAGGTACAGGGCCGAATCGACGAAACTCGAATAGAAGACGATAAAGCTAAGCCTTTGCGGGTAAATTATTATAATTTTAATTTATAGATTTAGGTCCAAAAATCACGTTTATTATATGAAGGAAAATAAATTTAAATCTTACTAGCTCTAACTTATAATCTAACAAGATATTTTCCACAAATTTCCCTTTTAAAGTTTTAAAAAACAAAATAATACAGAAACTTCCGAAAACGTGTTCACTTCCCTCGCTAGCCCTAGCCAAAGAAGAATGATGAAAAAATGGCGTAGCCCTTGTTCCAAGAGTTTCGTAGCTCCGCCCCTTGTGTGCAATAACCCATCGCCTATTGGCACATAAGCTGTGTGGCAATAACCACTCGCCTATTGACACACACACTGTGTGTCAATAGTCAAGCGACTATTGACACATTTGTTGTGTGTGGCAATAGCCACTCTCTTTAAGAAAAGGCTCTTCTTTTGGAAATGTATGGTTTACTCTAAATAGAGATTTGTAAATTAATAATTAAACTAATAATTTGTAAAAATGAATACTGCCAACATCCAAAGGGCGTTTAGTACTTCGATCGTAAGTCAGCACATAATGAAAATGACTCGATTACGTGTGGTAGATAATAGCGCATTAGGAAAAGAGGCGATGATGGAAGGAAAGCCACCGAGATGCATACATGTTTACAAACCAGGCAGCCCAACAGGTATTGGTACCATAGGTGACAAAATTCTGGTGGCTATTAAAGGACAAAAAAAGAAAGCTTACATTGTTGGTGTAAAACAAAAACAAGCTTGTTTTGTGCCCAAATATGACTCTAATAACATTATTCTATTGGATGAGACTGGAAATCCAATGGGAACACGAATTCATGTTCCAATTCCTTCAATGTTACGCGGAAAAGGTGAATTTTCAAAAATAATTGCTCTCGCCACTAAATTTGTTTAATAATTATGGTAATCATTTATTAAAAACCAATTTATTTGGGTTGTTTGATGATTAATTTATTTTATTTCGTATCTATACACAAAATTTCTTCCAAATTTATAACATGAATTCAGTTATTATTTAAATAGTTTCACGGAGAAGATTCTCGTATGTCTTGATTTTTTTGGCAATAGACATATCAACGTAACGCTCGCCGATGCTGACAGTCATTCCGCCAATCAAACTAGGGTCAACTTTGCTCGTGAGCTTTAAGTTTTCTCCTTTTTTTATGAAAGCTTTCAAAGCATCTTGCAGTTCTTTAGTCATAGCCGCATCCAAAGGCTATTTAGAAATTGATTTACTCAAGTTATTTAAAATATAAAATTGATTTGATATTTTAATTTATTTCGTACCTTGGCAGTTGTGACTTCGCAAATAACTTCTCCCCTAAGAGCGGCCATAATTATACCAAAGGAGTTAATAACGGCTCTGATATTCTTCATACGGTTATTGTCAGCCATTAGTCCTAAAATGATATTATAAAGTCTAAAATATTACATAAGTGTACAAAATTATAAACTTACCAACAAGATTGACTGTAAGATTGTTGAAATTTTGCTTTTTTAGCGCATTTTCAAGTCCTTCTGTAAAAATGAATAAAAAGTACAATATAAAAATTTATTCGATCATAAATAGAAAAATATTCTTACCTCTTTTCAGAGATGTTTTAATAAGAGGGTTGTTAACGAACTCGCGCAGCTTGCTATCCTTGTTCATCAAATCCTATATATAAAATTTTACGGTCAAGTAAAAATATTTAGTCTTATTTTAGATTTGTAAAGCTTGTAACTCACCTCAAATTTCTTCAAATCAGTTTCAACAGCATCTAATTTTTTCTCTTTCGATGCAGCGGAGTATAAGGCAGTAGCATATCGTCCTTCAATTCCAAACACTGCTACTGGCGGCTAAGATTTAAAAAAGGGGAAAAATGTGGGAATTGTACAGAAGTAATTACAATTGGAATTTACCCTAACTAGGCTACCAACTGCTAGTTTGGATGTTGAGGAAAAAGTTCTGACCTGAAAATTGTAAAACAATTTATTTAGTAATGAAAACAATGAAGACTAGACTAGTAAGGTTTAGGCTAGCTGGCAGCTGCTAGTCATAAACGCATAGGCTTAGCATGTTCCCTTTAAATTTCTCTCACCTATCTTACTTGTTTATTTATGCTTATGTAATATGAAAATCAATAATTATTAAGATTTTGCTTACTGCAACCGTCGTTGAAAACATGGCTATCCTCAGAAATTGAAATATTTAAACGAGCAACTCTTTCGCCTCAGACTGGAACGGAATGAAGGTCAATAGGGTCGCTGACTCGCTGCTCAGTGCTCTCTAGTTTTTGATGAAGCAGACGATTCTAGTTTTAGAGAGGGTTTTATCTCCAGAGACGGAAATAAGCACGAAATAGAAACTAAACTGGACTATTTTCCGATCGTAGAAACAAGGGTAGGCACCTTCTACATCGAGAATAAACCCCACGCCGTCACTGTACCTGATTTTCTAATATACTACCATCCACCATAGATATCGTATATATAACTGGCTAGATACCGTATTAAATCTAGGGAAAATACGGGAGGTATAGATAGCAGACTACGGCTATGGAGACCTACAATGCGGGGGAAAAATCAGATCAGCGCCATCTATACCCGAAAATGGAAAGCTCAAAATGCGAGAAGTTTAATTTTCCCGCTTCGGCCAGAAAATGTTTTTTTTTTTTAATATTATTCGACAGAAGAGAATGAAATCGGCTCAAAACGTGTTAAAAAAGTTGTTTTTTACATGATCCATCAATTTTTAAAAGGTAAATATAACATATATATTATTTAAATCAATAAATATTATTTGGTTCGCTAACCCTTGGCCTTCTCTATAATGGAATTTCAGTTTAACTCTGCTTACAATTACGATACAAGTTCTAGAACTGACTACAAGACGAGCAAAATGGGTGAATATTTTGACTTTGCATGACAAGGGAAGCGTAATCCTTTTCAAATAGATTCAATTAAATTACCTACACGCAAAGTTTCATGATCAAAATTTAGAGGTAAAACATCAGAATACGTCGGTTTTTGCAGATTCTTCGTATAAATAAAAAATTGTTGATTAAACACTACCAAAAAGTGTAATTGCTTAAGTATAAACCTTGGAAGGTATTGCTTGCTTTGAAAGCTGCAATGAAGGAATTGGAATTAGGCCTAAAATCATCAAAATCAACAGCCTCATTCCATTTGGCATGTAATTCCGGGTTGGATATGGGAAATCTATAAATTTGCATGATATTAGTTATTAATTTACTTAATTCTTGAGTAGTTTTGTTCATACATGTGAAAAGATATTTCTTTTCTAGTGGTTGACTTATTACGGCAATGTGAAAACGAACAGGTTTTAACCATTTAGTATTAAAAAAAAAACACTTGCTTCAAAAATAGCCGAGCTTTATTTCTTATAGTTTCTTTACAAAAGAAACAAAAATTCCCGCGAGTTTTTGAAAAAGCACTTAATTAGAGGTTCCAGGTATCTAATATAGATGGCGCTGTTCAGATTTTTCCCCAGATAATAGCCGTCGTCTGCTATTTGTCCCCTCCGTGTTTTACTCCTCGGGCCTAACCCAGGGAAATGTATCTAGCCAGTTATATATACGATATCTATGCCATCCACACCAAGAATAGATTTAACACAAAAATATGGAAGAGCTATACCTTTGTCTTCGCGCTAGTCATGATTTCTACTAACCTTGAGTCATGATCATAGACACATGAAAAATAAGCTAGACCCACTGCCCTATGGGGGGGGGTGTACGTCAGACCCAGGTGGCTGCCATTTGAGGGACAATTCGTTTTCCGCGCCATCTGACGGGCGAGAACTGAATTATTTAATTCACTTTCGCCCCCATATGAGCAACCCCCTTCATGTGTATGCTCGCGCCATCTGATGCTACGAATAAAAACTAAAATATGGCGAACACGCATTTCGTCTGCTATAAAAGCCGAGAGTACAGATATTGTTGAAAATTTTATATTTCTCGCCTCCGTTGTAAGACTTGTAACGGAAGCAACGTTATTTTAGATTCCTGATTCCTTTTATTATTGTTATAATTAATATTATTAGGATGCTACTTGTTAGTTTTAGTAAAAGAAGATTTATGTACCGGCGTTGAAAAGAATCCACAAAATAAATTACAGGGAAGCGGAATTGTAAAGGTATTTAACAGGCTTTATTTCCCTTCAAACAAAAATAATTTTGATAGTTATGTCTAAAGGCTTGCTTTTTTTATTGTAGGTTCTTATCTTTGGCTATTTTGTGAAGGCGAACCTTTGCGTACAAATTAATGTTTTTCATTAATCTGTTACGATGGTGTTCGATATCAACTTCAAAATCGAACATGTGCTCTTGAAGCTCGCTAACTACATTTGCATTTACCAACTTTCGCATAACAGCAATTTCAATGGATAGTGAAATGTTTTTTGATTTCATATCAACAGAAGGGTTTTGCCGAATGTATGACTCTGTCAAAGCACAGATTTGTAAAACACTTTTTGATGGCTGTTTTAATCCTCCATTAAGGATTAAATAAATTCTATGTCCCATTGGATTCGCAGGATTTGGGAAACTGGGATCCAAATATTCTGTATCCAAATTTGCTCCCAATGTTTTGGCCATAGTTAAATTGCTGCTCAAGCCGTCGCGAACCAAAGGCACGCACTTAACTCCAGTGGCGTAGATCCTGGCTAAACATTCTTTCACAAGCTGCGTCAAGAGCCGCCCGGTGTACCATGAAGCAAGAAATACAGTTGATAGCTACTAACATAAATACCAAAGTCCTGTGACGCAACAGTTTGGCTATCTCGGCTGTTATTGGAAACCATGCCATAGTCAACGAAGCCGGAGAAGTATTCCCCGCACCATCCCTCCATCTCTAAGCCAACTGGTACAGGGCTTTTCTTGGCTTGCTCTTTAAGGAACTAGAAACTCTGATTCGTAAATCGAGGTTCACCATTTATCCTGCTTGACCATTCTCTAAGCGTGTTTTCATGAGGCAAAGTAAAATGCTGCCTTAGATATTCGTACACCTTTGGTGCGTAAAAATAGTGTTAAAGCAAATTGCTTTAGCTCTTCAGTGTAAGCCTTATTTTTCTGGTTTTTAATTCCCAATTCCTTCAATTGCCCAAATAGTTCTTTGCCGTAGAAGTGAAGTTTTCATTGATAGAGATGGCATGTTCTTCGAGAAGAAAGTTTTGGTTCCTTAGGCCGTTTAAAAGATTTTTCAAATTGCTTAAATTTAAATCTATTCTTGTCCACACTTAATAGTTTTTTTAGACCAGTACTACAAGTGTTAGAAAAGGGATTTGGCTTACCTCATAGATTTCGCTTAAACTTTTTTTTTTTTTTTTTTTTTTTTTTTTGTATAGATTACAGCCCCCTCTTTCAGATTCAATTTAGTTTTCAACAAAATTCCACGTCTAAGTATATTAATATTAAGTTCAAACATTGATAAAAAAGCTATGTGAAATAACTGGCGCCATACCAATTTGATTCCCTACGGTCCTTTTGACTTTTCAGTTTAGGAGTTAATACCCCAATTTTAGTTGTAAATATGGTACTTTTTTTGCCTACTACGTAGTATTACGGATTTACGGTTACGCCTTCTACCGTCGCTGAGAGCCACACATGTTTTTACCTCCCCGACTGAACTTAAGTTCAGGGGGAGGTTTTACACTGATCGTTTCTGTGTGTCTGTGTGTGTGTCACTTCCGGCGTAAGTGGATATCCTGTGTAAACGGAAATCACGTGACCTAGCTCGTGGAGCCAGAAGTCTAGAGACGTAATCATGCCAGCTTATCGTTCAATTCCGTTACGGGAATTACCTCCTTTAAAGCGAGTGTCTGCTCGATTTAGTTACGATTTCAACCGCTAGATGTAGTAATTTTTTTGTAAATTTGAAAAATATTTGAAAAATGGACCTTTTCATCTAAGTCCCATGATTGGATAAAATATGTCACGTGTGTACAAAAACTTAGACTGGGGCTTCAACTGGGACATACAACGTAATGAAAACGGTACCCTGCTAACGCGTCTCGCTGAACAGTCCATGTTTTCTCGCGTCTGTCTTGGTAGCTCAGCTGTACCGGCTGTTTCTCTCTTTCCGTTTTAAGTTTTCCTTTTGAAATCGGTCTGGCAGCGGCGCTCTTATTACGCGGCTACGATACCACGAATGAAATTCGAATTGTTTGTAAGTTTCTAAATTATGTTTAAACTATAAATTAACAATATAAATACTAATCAAAAAATTTTTTTAGAATCTTTTGAATGAATGGTGGTCACTGGTCAGGATTAGTAAAATGTAGGCCATGTTCTAAAAACTTTAAACTTGGACGGTAGGGGCCTTAGCCGACTTCCGCCTCCGAGTTTCCGCGCGGCCGCGGCAGCCTTCGCCGGAGTTTGGTTTACGAAGGCCGAGGCTGATTAGCGTGAAAATCAAAATGTTTTAACTTATTTCAAGTAATTTTAAGTATTTTAATGTTTATTTAAATATAATTTAATTAATTATACTGCTAATTTATTCCCATAGAGTCTTTGGCGGGTGCCAGGATTTCTTCAAAGTGCAAAAATTTGTTAGGCTTATAAATTGTTTTGGAAAATTTTGAAATTTTGACCATAGAGTTCCTGAATCTCTACTATCTTTCTCCGAATTTTATTAAAAGTGGCTAGGCATAGTAATAAAGGTATGTAATCTTAAGATATAAACAAATTATAATATTACAGAATACGCCTTTATAAATAAAGATTGTCATGTGCACGAAAATAAATTTGGCCAATAAAATTGGTAATAATTCATTTCGAATTACAAGAACAGTTGTTGCTGTTCATTTAAGATTTTGAAGGAGTAATCTCACAAAATAGGTGTCTTCACATTTTTTGTTACCTTGGTCCAATTACGTAATCAAATGATTTATAATGTTGTTTTTAAAAAGAGTACGTAAAAAATTAACTAAAGTAGAAAATTATTTCCCGCATTAGCAACAACGATAAAAAGCCAAATTTCTCCTCAAGGCTCGACAGTTATTATGTATTTTCTTATAAAGTTTTAATTATTTTGCCAATTTTAGAGTAAAACTTTTCTCATTCTATTTCCAATGTATTGTGATATAGATCAATTGGAATATTAGATTAAAAAAGAACTGTTTACCACCAAACTATTCTGTAAAAGCTCTAAGTTCAAAAACCACTAACTAACCAAAAGAGCAAATTAATTGCTTATTTTTAATGTTTATTCGTCATTAACTTAATTATTGGTTTGAAAATCAATCTGGAATATTGCTATAAAATTCAAAACTGAAAGATTCATTAGCAGGGCTTTATACTCTAAAATTGAAGTGATACTGTAACTCAACTTTCGCGATTTCGGGAAAAACTTTCGCGATTTCGGGAAAAACTTTCGCGATTTCGGGAAAAACTTTCGCGATTTCGGGAAAAACTTTCGCGATTTCGGGAAAAACTTTCGCGATTTCGGGAAAAACTTTCGCGATTTCGGGAAAAACTTTCGCGATTTCGGGAAAAACTTTCGCGATTTCGGGAAAAACTTTCGCGATTTCGGGAAAAACTTTCGCGATTTCGGGAAAAACTTTCGCGATTTCGGGAAAAACTTTCGCGATTTCGGGAAAAACTTTCGCGATTTCGGGAAAAACTTTCGCGATTTCGGGAAAAACTTTCGCGATTTCGGGAAAAACTTTCGCGATTTCGGGAAAAACTTTCGCGATTTCGGGAAAAACTTTCGCGATTTCGGGTGAGCCATCGCGATTACGGGTGAACCATCAGCTTTGTCTCTCTTGGGAAACTGTATATTGAGAGCATTCATGTGGCAAGGGTCAACAAAAACAGTAAATGGAGTAGAACTTCATTTATTCGTCGTTAATGTAAATCAAAATAAAGCTGTTATCATAGCTGTGTGCCGGAGATCTGGCTCAGCTCGGGTATAGAGCTCCCTTCGGGCTCAAAACTTTACTTGCAGCTCACATTGGGCTCAAGCAAATATACATGGTAGGTTTCAGTTTAGCTCGGACTCGGTTTATTTTGAAATAAAACATATTTAAGTTATGGAATGAGCCCGAGAATAGATAAATAATTATTATATAATCATTCTGTTTATTGGATGATTGATTTAGACCCCTATCATAGCACACAGAAGGGTGTCTATTTCTCAAAAACAAATTGGCTCTCGATATCAACACAATACTGTAAATACAGCAGTCTATTAAAAAAAAAAAACATTGAGGAAGTACATTGAAACTTCAGAGTATCCTTGAGCCAAGCCACAAAGCAATATTACAGTTTTATTTACAGGTAATGTAACTCTTGGGAACACAGGTTGCTAATACGGGAAATAATTATATTTTCATATGTATACGTAGTCTAAATTTTCTAACTATATTATTAAGTAATTGTAACTGACGCCAAATCTAAAATTTTAAATACCAAAGCCAAAAAAGTACGAATTTATTTTTATGATTCGTGGAAACGAAAATATCGTAATTTTTGCTATGTCTTTTCCACGGAAAAACTACTACATGCAAATACAATATAGTACCCTATCCCTCCCCTTTAGGTAAAAAGTCTTATTTTGTGAAATTACTCCTTTAAAATCGTAAAATAGAGTAGTATAGTTTCAGGGGGAATAAACGTCGCAGGTTGCCAATGAAAGGGACTCATTTTGATCAGAATAGGCTATTTGAAGAAATCTTGAATCAGGGTTGCCGAAGGTCAGGAAAAACAGGGAAAAGATCATGGAATTTTAATAGCCATTTTAACCCACTAAATGTTTAATTTTATCCCACTAAATGTTTAATTTTATCCCACTAAATGTTTAATTTTATCCCACTAAATGTTTAATTTTATCCCACTAAATGTTTAATTTTATCCCACTAAATGTTTAATTTTATCCCACTAAATGTTTAATTTTATCCCACTAAATGTTTAATTTTATCCCACTAAATGTTTAATTTTATCCCACTAAATGTTTAATTTTATCCCACTAAATGTTTAATTTTATCCCACTAAATGTTTAATTTTATCCCACTAAATGTTTAATTTTATCCCACTAAATGTTTAATTTTATCCCACTAAATGTTTAATTTTATCCCACTAAATGTTTAATTTTATCCCACTAAATGTTTAATTTTATCCCACTAAATGTTTAATTTTATCCCACTAAATGTTTAATTTTATCCCACTAAATGTTTAATTTTATCCCACTAAATGTTTAATTTTATCCCACTAAATGTTTAATTTTATCCCACTAAATGTTTAATTTTATCCCACTAAATGTTTAATTTTATCCCACTAAATGTTTAATTTTATCCCACTAAATGTTTAATTTTATCCCACTAAATGTTTAATTTTATCCCACTAAATGTTTAATTTTATCCCACTAAATGTTTAATTTTATCCCACTAAATGTTTAATTTTATCCCACTAAATGTTTAATTTTATCCCACTAAATGTTTAATTTTATCCCACTAAATGTTTAATTTTATCCCACTAAATGTTTAATTTTATCCCACTAAATGTTTAATTTTATCCCACTAAATGTTTAATTTTATCCCACTAAATGTTTAATTTTATCATTTGGGATTTACCTTGAAGAAAGCATTTGAGTCTGTGAAATCCCATTTTAATATATTCTCTATTCTTTTGTAGAAAAATGAGAATTGGGGGGAGGAAACCTTGAAAATAATATGGTTTCTTTTAAGAGTTATTTTAGCAGTATAAGGTCTAATTTCACCTACTTTTCTCACCCATATAATGCCCATTCTCCCTTCCCATGAGGGAAAGTAATATCTTGTCTATTTTTTAGACCATGCGCCCTTTCACAAAACTATCTCTCTAATAAACGGAATGTGACCTTGCAGCAACTAATGAAGTTATGATAGAGAGAGTTTTATCGGGGAGGTCTCTTTTCGCCAACTTGTCGTTCTAGAATAAGATTTCTCAAATGTCTTTTTGGAGGGCTACTTTTTGGATTATTTTCTCATGGATAATAAGGACAATAGCCTGATCTGCCACGCTTTTTATGGTCCTTTTGTAATTTTTTAGGGTAGGAAAGAGGGGTGGGGTTTAAAATTGAAAATAATGGTTGGAACCTTGCATAAAGCAAAGAGTAAGTAAGCCAACAAGAACGGTTGGGGGGGAAGGGCGCTATACCTCAATAGTAGTAACAGCATTTCTGTTTTTTCACCGCCCCCACTGGGCGAAAAGGCACAGGTGGCTTGCGGATTTGTAAACATTACAGCCCCTCCCTCAATTGTCTTTTAAGTCATAACAGAGCTTAAATTTCCCCTCTCCTCCCGGCCCTTATATGAGGGTTCTCAGCACCCTTAAATTATTTGGACATCCTCAAGACAAAATGAGATCTTTACCATTTATTTTAGTTCGTGAACTTCGTGGCGCTATTTTTCGAAATAGATCATGTATAAAAATCCTTAAATATTTTTCCTTGAAAAATTACTTCCTACGGAAACTTGTAAGAATTATTTCTTTCCTGGGAAGAATTTTCGGTATTTTCATTGAAAATACCGAAAATGGTTCAACCGCCCAAAGTGGAAAAATTTTATTATTGAGATATTCCCCTGAATTATTAAAAGTACTAAACCTGTAAACAATTGTGACCGATATCATTAAAAATTTGTTTTTAAAATATTTTATCAAGGATTAACGTTTAGACTATTTTTGGATTAGACCCCTAATTGCATATAATATTGTAACAAAAACCCTTTCAATACCCCCTCCCCCAGACAGGCGCATTTCCAAACCGAGTCGGAAATGTAGCCTGGGAAAATATCCATGAGAAAGCGGAAAATATAAAACTCCTAAGAGCGATGTAAATAGTTTAGAAGGGGGTAGGAATAGTTTCAAAAAGGGGGTAGGGAACCCACTGAATCAGACCTGTAAAGGGGAATGATGATCGCATGCCCATATTTCATCCCCCTTTGCTTGGCTGATTCTGTACTATCTGTAGGTTGCTTAGCTCCTTTGGAGGGGCGAGGGGGTCAAAATAAACGCAAGATGTCTATAGCGGGGGAAAAATAGAACAGTAGGCGAAAATAGACCTTACTCGCTTTTTAACACCTGTTTACACATTAGAGGGGGGAGTTAAATTTGTTTCCCGGCACAATTTTTCTATAATGTAAGGGTAAGGGCACGAAGAGCGGCCACAAGTTTTAACTCGTGTCTTTCATAGCCTCTGAAACTGTGCTTTCCCCTCCAATTCATCGTTTTTATTTTCCCCCATTTGGCCAATCAAACTGACTTTTTTCAAATTTCCTCCTTTCGCCTCTTGCCCAAGAAAATGCAGCTAAGGCGGCTAGAATTTAGCCTGTTGTAATTTGACCTGATACAGACGCGTGCGGGATGTGAGGACGTCACTTGACCTTGACTGCCCACCAAAAATGCGTATTTAACACCTTCCATATGGGGGGGGGGGGCACAATTGTGAAATTGTTGTATTTTGTAAAACACTATAAAGTGCCAGCTGTACATATTTTTCAATAAAGGATAATAATAAAATCCAAAGCCCTCTAACAAAACTTTTCCTGTCAGTAGCTTGTGGAAGCAATTCCAAACGAACTGATAATTATTTCGCAAATTTTTAGTGTTTGATTAAAAACATTATTTATGTTTTATGCGGTACACATTTAGCACACAGTTTTTAGTGCCCCCTCTTAAAAAAATTTAAAACGATACGCAACAACCCTTTGTGCCCTTGGTTTTCCTATACAGATATCTAGAAATTATAATTATCTTCCATGAAAAAATGGTTTGAATATAATCGTCGTTATTTTCAAGAAGGGAAATTAATCAAGTTTGTTTTTATTTAACATAATAACGCGTAATTCGACTAATCCATCCGCTTATATTTCAGGGATTGTAACTTTTTTCAATGTAGCCGCGGGCTGCAATTTATTCGTTAACGATTGAAACGCTCTTGTTACGTCTTGTATAAGCCTGATAGCGCTAAGGCTTTAGCCGTTTTAAGACTCGGCAGGTATAATGTACCTCGCAGAAAGTAATACATCTGATTACGCTACCGAACTATCGATTTGTTTTGGTCGGTAATTGTAATCAAAAGCAAATTCGATATCGTCGTAATATTACTTAGTCCACTAATTTCTATTATTCACCATCACATTCGGGCGCTTGTGAAATACATTGACAAAGGCAGACATAAAGAGACGATTTTTCTTTACTATAGGCTGTTTAAATCATATACTATTTTGTATTTCGGAGTATAATATAAGAAATAAAGAAGCTTTATCAAACTAACCAAAACGATTTTTTTTTGTTTAAATCTATTTTACGTAACTAAACTAGTTCTCGAAAAAGTACCCTTAATGTCCCGCCATTGGCCTAAAAAGCGGGCCCTAGCTATATTCCTCTACTCGCGGAGTAAAAGGGGGGGGGGGAGGGGTGAAACGCGAGGGGAGACAAAGTAGCTTATTTCCAGGACTGCTAGAAAAAAACCGTTACTGCAAACTGGAAAATTATAGATGGCAGCACATTCAGTCAGTTTTTAAGCGTCGTGCGGTGGAGCAAACTCAAGGGGCAAGGATCGCGCCGACACTCGCTTTAAGCGTGGCTGCCACATTGAGTTGCAGGTGTCGTGCAATTATATACAACAGGACGTCTCCAATTGTATATTATTATATTCCATCATCCACGTTACGGTCAAACCTCGATGCTGGACAGTTGAAGGCGCTTATACGCAATGGGACGTTTCCCACTGTTATAATCACCTCCGACCATCCTCACACCAAGGTCCAACCTCTAGTGTCCGATCTCAGCGGGCCATATTAGCGAGGCGTCCCTCACTAATATAGTCCACATCAACCTTCCACTCCACTCATCTCCTCCCTCTACGGGTCTTTGTGGTGCAGTTACCGAATGCCTAGGGTTACGATTAACGTCTAGAAATAAGAATTCCAGGCAAAATTGAAATTAGGCGAAATGTGATTTGGCGAATTGGGAATTAGGGGAAATAGAATTGGACCTAATGAATTGGGCTGACTGGGAATCGGGCTGATTGGGAATTGGGCCAATTGGGATTGGGCGAATCGGGGTAGAACCGTTATATCAGGATTTCAATTAATTAGATCTGTTGATATTTCTTACAGCGTCTTACGCACTATTAACTAGAAATTCAGTATCTTCGGTAGCAACCGATATATCTTACTCATTTTGATGTTCAAATTCGGGTTGCATATTAGTAAGATCTGATTCTATGGCTTCGTTCTCTACTAACTTCCTTAATATTTTCTAGACAAACTTCATACTCTGTTTTAAAATCAGATGTCTTTGGTTTCATCTCGCCAAGGCGTAAACAACATCAGGGGCGTAGGAACGTTTTTCAGATTGGGGGGGGGGGGGGGGGGGGAAGGGGTAAAATCCGCAAATCATGCAAATATCATAATTTTTTTTTTTACACTAAAAGGTATTTTCATTTTTCAAATGCATACGTCCTAGTCCTACCCAAAAGTATTGTACAACCCCAAGTATTGTATAATACTTTTGAAATAAACCACTAGAGTAGAGAGAGCTAATACATGGTTAAAAATAAAGTTTATTAAATGAACGTTTTCAGAGCTTTCGGACGTATATTTATTTATATATATATTTTTTAATTTTGTTATGTTAGAGTAGACAGGTTGGGAAACCAAAATAGTACCTCCCCGACATCCACGTGATGAAACCTAACCTAACCTTACCTAAAATATTAAAATTAATGGCATTGGTGGAAGACGAAGATTGGAACTTTGGAAGCAAAAAGAAATATCTCAATTAAACACTATATCTATTAAACCAATTATTCATATCAAAAATATACTTCTTACCAAGAAAAAGTTGAATGCAAAAGCATCACACTTAATTCAAAATTCCAACGAGGTTAGGAATTTTGAGAAACAGAGCCAGCAAAAATTTGCTTTATAATGAATTAATTTTAATATAAAAGGATATCGAATAAAATAAGCAAGGTCAATGTTCTTCTTTTAAAACAATATCAGAATTTTGAGGGTTCTAGAGTATTTGTAGACCAAGTTAAATGTGATATCACATTGAACCTTTGGATGGCTTCAGTGTACCAACACAACCCTAAACTAGCTGGTATATAAGTATCAGGAGTAAACCACATTCGATGACATATTGGCGTTCCTTTGAGCCGCTAAAACTTTCCTTCTTTCATTTTCCATCCTACGATACTCTGGATCAGCTCTGCGCTCTCTCATTTTCTCTCTAGCTTTACGCTTTTTCAGTTCTTCTTCGTCTTCTTCCATTTTTTTAATATTTAAACTTTCAATGGAAATAAAACACCCAACTCAATAATAAATAACCCAAATTAATTTTGAATAAATTCAACGCAGCAATCTCAGGATTGTGTTTAATACGAGGGGTCGGACATTTGAAGAAATCCCGTACACTTCTGACTAAATCCGAAACAAAATCCGAAATCCAGCAAGAAATCCGACATGGATTTTGGATTTTTTAAAAATCCATAGAATTTCTTCAAAATCACGAAATCCAAAAAAAAAAAAAAAAAAAAATCGCGAAATCCGGTAAGAAATCATGAAATCCGACAAGAAATCAGAAAATTCGTCAAGAAATCCAAGATCCGTGAAGAATTTAAATGCAACAAGAAATCACGAAATCCGAAAGAAATCACTAAATCAATCAAGAAATCTAATAAAAAAAATCAAGAAATCCGGGGAAAAATTGCGAAATCCAGCAAGAAATCTCGAAATCCAGCAAGAAATCAAGAAATCCGATAAGAAATCAAGAAATCCGATAAGAAATCAAGAAATCCGATAAGAAATCAAGAAATCCAGCAAAAAATCAAGAAATCCAGCAAAAAATCAAGAAATCCAGCAAAAAATCAAGAAATCCAGCAAAAAAATCAAGAAATCCAGCAAAAAATCAAGAAATCCGAAAATAAAATCTCGAAATCCGCCAAGAAATCCAAATCCGGGAATATTTTGAAATCCGAGACAAAATCTCGAAATCCGGCAAGAAATCTCGAAATCCAGCAAGAAATCTCGAAATCCGGAGAGAAATCTCGAAATCCGGCAAGAAATCTCGAAATCCGGCAAGAAATCTCGAAATCCGGCAAGAAATCTCGAAATCCGGCAAGAAATCTCGAAATCCGGCAAGAAATCTCGAAATCCGGCAAGAAATCTCGAAATGCGGCAAGAAATCTCGAAATCCGGCAAGAAATCTCGAAATGCGGCAAGAAATCTCGAAATCCGGCAAGAAATCTCGAAATCCGGCAAGAAATCAAGAAATCCGATAAGAAATCAAGAAATCCGATAAGAAATCAAGAAATCCAACAAAAAATCAAGAAATCGGAAAATAAAATCAAGAAATCCGAAAATAAAATCAAGAAATCCGCCAAGAAATCCAAAATCAGGGAAGATTTTGAAATCCGAGACAAAATCCCGAAATCCGGCAAGAAATCAGGAAATCCAATTCAAAATCCAAGATTTCAAAATCCCGTACAAATTTTTTTGTAAATGAAAAATCCCGTACACTTCTGACGAAATCCGAAACAAAATCCGAAATCCAGCAAGAAATCCGACATGGATTTTGGATTTTTTAAAAATCCAAAGAATTTCTTCAAAATCACGAAATACAAAAAAAAAAAAAAAAAAAAAAAAAAAAAAAAAAATGCGAAATCCGGTAAGAAATCATGAAATCCGACAAGAAATCAAGAAATCAGAAAATTCGTCAAGAAATCCAAGATCCGTGAAGAATTTAAATGCAACAAGAAATCACGAAATCCTAAATCAATCAAGAAATCTATTGAAAAAAATCAAGAAATCCGGAAAAAAATTGCGAAATCCGAAATTAAAATCAAGAAATCCAAAATCCGGAAAGATTCAGAAATCTGAGACAAAATCTCGAAATCCAGCAAGAAATCTCGAAATCCGATAAGAAATCATAAATCCAGCAAAAAATCAAGAAATCCAGCAAAAAATCAAGAAATCCAGCAAAAAATCAAGAAATCCAGCAAAAAAATCAAGAAATCCAGCAAAAAAAATCAAGAAATCCAGCAAAAAATCAAGAAATCCAGCAAAAAAATCAAGAAATCCAGCAAAAAAATCAAGAAATCCAGCAAAAAATCAAGAAATCCGAAAATAAAATCAAGAAATCCGCCAAGAAATCCAAAATCCGGGAATATTTTGAAATCCGAGACAAAATCTCGAAATCCAGCAAGAAATCTCGAAATCCGGCAAGAAATCAAGAAATCCGATAAGAAATCAAGAAATCCGATAAGAAATCAAGAAATCCAGCCAAAAATCAAGAAATCCGAAAATAAAATCAAAAAATCCGCCAAGAAATCCAAAATCCGGGAAGATTTTGAACTCCGAGACAAAATCTCGAAATCCAGCAAGAAATCTCGAAATCCGGCAAGAAATCAAGAAATCCGATAAGAAATCAAGAAATCAAGAAATCCAGCAAAAAATCAAGAAATCCAGCAAAAAATCAAGAAATCCAGCAAAAAATCAAGAAATCCAGCAAAAAATCAAGAAATCCAGCAAAAAATCAGAAATCCAGCAAAAAATCAAGAAATCCAGCAAAAAATCAAGAAATCCAGCAAAAAATCAAGAAATCCAGCAAAAAAATCAAGAAATCCAGCAAAAAATCAAGAAATCCGAAAATAAAATCAAGAAATCCGCCAAGAAATCCAAAATCCGGGAATATTTTGAAATCCGAGACAAAATCTCGAAATCCGGCAAGAAATCTCGAAATCCGGCAAGAAATCTCGAAATCCGGCAAGAAATCTCGAAATCCAGCAAGAAATCTCGAAATCCGGCAAGAAATCTCGAAATCCGGCAAGAAATCTCGAAATCCGGCAAGAAATCTCGAAATCCGGCAAGAAATCTCGAAATCCGGCAAGAAATCTCGAAATCCGGCAAGAAATTTCGAAATCCGGCATGAAATCTCGAAATCCGGCAAGAAATCTCGAAATCCGGCAAGAAATCAAGAAATCCGATAAGAAATCAAGAAATCCGATAAGAAATCAAGAAATCCGAAAATAAAATCAAGAAATCCGAAAATAAAATCAAGAAATCCGCCAAGAAATCCAAAATCAGGGAAGATTTTGAAATCCGAGACAAAATCCCGAAATCCGGCAAGAAATCAGGAAATCCAATTCAAAATCCAAGATTTCAAAATCCCGTACAAATTTTTTGTAAATAAAAAATCCCGTACACTTCTGACGAAATCCGAAACAAAATCCGAAATCCAGCAAGAAATCCGACATGGATTTTGGATTTTTTAAAAATCCAAAGAATTTCTTCAAAATCACGAAATACAAAAAAAAAAAAAAAAAAAAAAAAATGCGAAATCCGGTAAGAAATCATGAAATCCGACAAGAAATCAAGAAATCCGACAAGAAATCAGAAAATTCGTCAAGAAATCCAAGATCCGTGAAGAATTTAAATGCAACAAGAAATCACGAAATCCTAAATCAATCAAGAAATCTATTGAAAAAAATCAAGAAATCCGGAAAAAAATTGCGAAATCCGAAATTAAAATCAAGAAATCCAAAATCCGGAAAGATTCAGAAATCCGAGACAAAATCTCGAAATCCAGCAAGAAATCTCGAAATCCGATAAGAAATCATAAATCCAGCAAAAAAATCAAGAAATCCAGCAAAAAAATCTAGAAATCCAGCAAAAAAAATCAAGAAATCCAGCAAAAAATCAAGAAATCCAGCAAAAAATCAAGAAATCCAGCAAAAAATCAAGAAATCCAGCAAAAAAATCAAGAAATCCAGCAAAAAATCAAGAAATCCAGCAAAAAATCAAGAAATCCGAAAATAAAATCAAGAAATCCGCCAAGAAATCCAAAATCCGGGAATATTTTGAAATCCGAGACAAAAATCTCGAAATCCAGCAAGAAATCTCGAAATCCGGCAAGAAATCTCGAAATCCGGCAAGAAATCAAGAAATTCGGCAAGAAATCAAGAAATTCGGCAAGAAATTAAGAAATCCGATAAGAATTCAAGAAATCCGATAAGAAATCAAGAAATCCGATAAGAAATCAAGAAATCCGATAAGAAATCAAGAAATCCAGCAAAAAATCAAGAAATCCGAAAATAAAATCAAGAAATCCGAAAATAAAATCAAGAAATCCGAAAATAAAATCAAGAAATCCGAAAATAAAATCAAGAAATCCGAAAATAAAATCAAGAAATCCGAAAATAAAATCAAGAAATCCGAAAATAAAATCAAGAAATCCGAAAATAAAATCAAGAAATCCGAAAATAAAATCAAGAAATCCGAAAATAAAATCAAGAAATCCGAAAATAAAATCAAGAAATCCGAAAATAAAATCAAGAAATCCGAAAATAAAATCAAGAAATCCGAAAATAAAATCAAGAAATCCGAAAATAAAATCAAGAAATCCGAAAATAAAATCAAGAAATCCGAAAATAAAATCAAGAAATCCGAAAATAAAATCAAGAAATCCGAAAATAAAATCAAGAAATCCGAAAATAAAATCAAGAAATCCGAAAATAAAATCAAGAAATCCGCCAAGAAATCCAAAATCAGGGAAGATTTTGAAATCCGAGACAAAATCCCGAAATCCGGCAAGATATCAGGAAATCCAACTCAAAATCCAAGATTTCAAAATCCCGTACAAATTTTTTTGTAAATGTCCGACCCCTCGGTTTAATAACTCTTAACACACAAAAAACTACTAATAAATAAAAAAAAAAACTAGGAAATATTCAAAGTATAAAACTCGTGAAGTCGGTAACCAAAATTTATCAGAAAATCAATCGGTAAATCGTAAAATAACTCTTTTAAGAAAGCGAAAAATGAGTACAGAGTAAAATGAATTAGAAAAAAAAACTTGATTTTCAAACTAATATTTCAGTCACAATTCTGTAATAAAAATAAGAATTCAAGTCATTGGAAATATACCAAAAATGTCCAAATAACAATATTTCAAATAATAAATTAACGCATGAAACAAATAATTCAAATTCAAAATTAATACCTTACCAATTAATTGTATTCAAACGAATCGAACCTAATTTAAAATTACAGCAAGCCAATTCTCTATCTATAACCAGCTTCGTCAAAGATTTCTAAAGAATGAAGTGATTTCAAGTTCAATATAAAAATTAGATAAGGAAGGTCAAGGTGCCTCCGTAAAAACATATCGGCGTTAAGAAATGTCTGGAGTATTTGTAGACCAAGTAACGCCATTAGGCAAATTTTTTGATCAAAATCAACTTATGGCCTCGACATGGCCTCCACAACCGTTAGTACACATATTCAATAAACAATTAACGCATAAGCTTTCCGCAAGCCAAGCTAAACTAGTGACTGTGACGTAGATTTTCGCTTTCTGGTACTACTCAGTCTACAGATACCCTAGAAAGCTGTATAGTAAATTTTGTTTTTTTGTGGTATAATGCTCTGAGTGAAGAAAGGATGTTTCTCTTTTGGCCCCACAATCAATTTTTTATACATTTTTTCAGACAGGGCGGTCCTAAGTAAAAATATACCAAGTTGTGAAACAAACGTCATTTTACGTGACTCCACACTAACTAAAACCAGAAGTTAATAATTATATCAATTGATATAATTATTAACTTCTGCTCAAACGTAACCGAAAATACACAACAGTAGGCATTAAAAAACTGGTTCTACTATACTTAATTGGGATTAATATTAAATTCGTGTACGGAAAAGTGTGAAACTAAAAGTGGCAGTCATCACGAGAAATAATCACGTGATTATTTTCCCCACTCGGTCTACATTCATTCTAGGGTCAACCATATCATATATAACAAATACAACACGAGTAATTTCAATGTGAATCCGGTTTAAGAAAATTCGACAGTGCAAAGTTTGAAAAAAGAAGTTTAAAGAGCTAAAGTCTGTTTTGAAGGCTTGATAAAGTCATAGTTTACTCCCGTAATCTGCTCGTGATAGACTTTTTTACCTCCCCGAGTGAACTAGTTCACGGGGAGGTATTACGTTCGTCGTGTCAGTCTGTGTGTGTGTTTGTGGCTTCCGGTGTACACAATTTCCGGTGTAACCGGATATCACGTGACCTTAATAATCGGATCAAAAGTCTAGTGACGTAATCATGCCTTCTTATCGTTCAATTCCGTTCAATGGGAATTCCTATAATCTGGCTGCCAAATTGAGCTTCAGGTGTCGTGCAATATTATGCAACCGGACGTCTCCCATTGCATATTATCACCTTCCACCATCCACATCATGGTCGAACCTCGATGCCGGACAGTTGAAGGCGATTATAGCCAATGGGACGTCTCCCACTGTTATAATCACCTCCGACCATCCACACACCAAGGTCCAACCTCCAGTTTCCGATCTCAGCGGGCCATACTAGCGAGGCGTCCCTCACTAATATGGTCCACGTCAACCATCCACTCTCCAAACATCGCCCCCCAAGGGTAAATTGACCGACACGTGAACACTCAATGCCAGAACCTTTGAGCTTTGATAAGGTGGGGTGTCCAACAGATCTTACCACAATCGGATACTATATAATGGCATTCGATTCGCTTTTATAGTCTCTTTGGAAGCGTAAAGTGTAAAGTTGCCTTATGCCGGGATATCTTTTGGTGAATTGAAACGTAATATTAATTTAAAATGTAATTAAAAATATTACAATTGTTTCACTAAATCTAATTTATAATTTAGTTGAAAATTAAATTTAAAATTGGAGATAGTTTAGAAGATATTTAAGAAATAGTCGTAAATTTAAAGAAAAATGAGCGTTATGATACCAGCTAGAGTTGGCAGCACGCGCTAAGCTATTTTCCATATACCATTTAGTTCAAAAAGCATAGGTATAACGGTACTCTAGGCTTAGGCTTGCTGCAAACTCAGGGTGGATTGAAAATCTAATACAAGTTTTATACAAATGTCTATACTCTTGTATATAATTTTGATAGATTGATTTAATTTTTTAGCTTAGCCACCGTTGTTAAAATTGTAGGTGTTTCTTTTATCATGGGATTGAATTTTTTAATTAGTTTATCGTTTCTCGGCGCATATATAAGCGCGAAATACTGATTCGGCCGGCATTTAATTGCGTATCTATAGACCGAGTATCACCAAAAACCGAAATTTTACGCCATAAGCCTTGTTTTAGCCTCACACGCGGAAAGATAATGTGTTTATTGTTTATTGAATAGGTTTGCTTAGGATTGTGTCAACTATTCCGAAGTCATGCATATAAAGTTTTGCTTATTGGCGTTACTTGGTTTACAAATACTCTAGTACCGTATTTCTCATATGGTTTTATCAGAGGAACCTTGACCTGTTTTTCTTTTTAATTGATTTTAATTCTTGAAAGACTTGCTTAATCCATAATTTATTTACTTCTTGATCAAGCTAGTTTACATAAAAATTCCTTCTATGAAATTTTGGTTTCTTCGAATTCAACTTATTCTCGGTAACAAATTAATTTTTCCTTTCAATTATTTAATTGATGTATTTAGTGTTTAATTGAGATATTCTTATTATATCTGTACCAAATATTTACTGAAGATTGCTATTTTCAATCGCTTGAATTCTAATTTTGTTTCGATTTATTATTGAGTTTAGAATTGGAATAATTGTTGAAAAACAATGGTTATTTCCGATTCATTATTTTTTTTTTTTCTAAAGTTATAAATTTCTATTTTCGTAAAATATTATTTTACGCTTTACCGATTGAATTCTGATATATTTTTTGTTACTCAGTGTACGAGTTTAATGTTTACTTTGAAGATCAAAGTAGTTACTCTCTATTTTGTTTTTGTATTCGTTAGTAATTTATTTTACTTTGTGTTAAGAGTTATTTAACACTTTCTTGAGATTGTAGTTTTGAATTCATTCAACTTCGATTAGGATTTTTATTATTGCGTTTGGGTATTATTTACTTTAAAAATTTTAATCATAAAAAATGGGAGACGAAGATATTAGCAAAGAGGAATTAAGTAAGCGTAAAGCTAGAGAGAGAATGAGAGAACGCAGAGCTGATCCAGAATATCTCTAACTCAGAACCGAGGGCCAACAATAGTGCAGGTTCGCTAGCGAAAAAAAATTCGCGCAAAGACGCAGAATATACAGAAGTAGAACGTGCTAGAAAAAGGCTAGCCATGGCTGATAAACGCCAAGAGGTAGGATATACAGAAGCAGAACAGGCTAGAAGTCAGTTGGCAATGGCTGATAAACGCCAAGATGTAGGATATACTGAAGCAGAACGTGCTAGAAATCAGTTAGCGATGGGTTTTAAACGCCAAGAGGTAGAATATACAGAAGCCGAACGTGCTAGAAATCAGTCGGCGATGGCTTTTAGACGCCAAGAGGTAGAATATACTGAAGCCGAACGTGCTAGAAATCAGTCGGCGATGGCTTTTAGACGCCAAGAGGTAGAATATACTGAAGCCGAACGTGCTAGAAACCAGTCGGCGAAGGCTTTTAGACGCCAAGAGGTAGAATATGCTGAAGCCGAACGTGCTAGAAATCAGTCGGCGATGGCTTTTAGACGCCAAGAGGTAGAATATACTGAAGCCGAACGTGCTAGAAACCAGTCGGCGAAGGCTTTTAGACGCCAAGAGGTAGAATATGCTGAAGCCGAACGTGCTAGAAATCAGTCGGCGATGGCTTTTAGACGCCAAGAGGTAGAATATACTGAAGCCGAACGTGCTAGAAACCAGTCGGCGAAGGCTTTTAGACGCCAAGAGGTAGAATATGCTGAAGCCGAACGTGCTAGAAATCAGGTTCGGTTAGTGCTCGGGGAGGTACCATTTTGGGTTTTCCCAACTTGTTTTTTTTGAAAATACTCCAAATATCTTTGATTTAAATCAAATGATTTTTTAAAAAAATCAAGTGATTTAAATCAAACTGATTTAAATCACCAACCCTGGGGTTTTCCATTCCAGAATACTTCCGTCCTTCAAGATTTGCCATTGGAAGGCGCTTATGAACGCCGCATATTTTGTTACTCATCTTTATATACAAATCTAGTCAATGTTGATGCAAGGAGGATCAGAGAAGGAGAGGAAATGTGGGGACGGCGCGGTTCCTACTGCGTCGGCCTAAACTCCCACTCTGGGAGAACGGGGGTAGAGACGTTTCGTGGTAAAATGTTGTCGCGTGGGTAAAACGAATCCTTTATGAGACGCGCTAGCTAGCGACCACGTGACAACAGTTTACCTCGAGAATTTCCTATCCCCCTTTCCACCCGAGTGGGAGGTTGGCTCTTCTCTCTCTAACTCAACGCAGCCCGAAATTTCCTCTCCTTCTCTGATCCTCCTTGGTTGATGTAATCAACCATTCGTGTCAGCAGCGAGTTATTAGAATTCCTATCCGAGTTTGGAAAATGTTCCTAGAATGAGGTCTATGGGTAGGTAGGATTTCCCAGAGTTAACTTCCATCACGTTCTCATCTCGTTTAATAATATACTTATTTTTACTAAGATATTAATTTACAAGTAATGAGACAAATATACGTAAATTCTATGTATTTAATACCGAAGGACTAGTTAATCTAATTGATTCAGTTATTTTTAACGATTACTTAAACGAATACTCGAATACTTAAGCCAATACTCGAATACTTAAGCGAATACTCGAATACTTAAGCGAATACTCGAATACTTAAGCGAATACTCGAATACTTAAGCGAATACTCGATTACTTAAACGAATACTCTATAATTTAAAAGAATACTCGATTAAAACGAATTCACGATTATTTTAAACGAATACTCGATCATTTTAAACGAATAGTCTATTTAAAAAGAATGCTCGATTATTTTAAAATAAGGCTCGATTATTTTAAATGAAAGCTCGATTATTTTAAAATAAGGCTCGATTATTTTAAATGAAAGCTCGATTATTTTAAACAAATACTCGAATATTTTAAAACGAATACTCGATTATTATAAACGAATACTTGATTATTATAAACGAATACTTGATTATTATAAACGAATACTCGATTATTATAAATGAAAGCTCGATTATTTTAAACAAATACTCGAATATTTTAAAACGAATACTCGATTATTATAAACGAATACTTGATTATTATAAACGAATGCTCGATTATAAACGAATACTCGATTATAAACGAATACTCGATTATTATAAACGAATACTCGATTTAAAAAGAATGCTCGATTATTTTAAAATAATGCTCGTTTATTTTAGATGAATGCTCGATTATTTTAGATGAATGCTCGATTATTTTAGATGAATGCTCGATTATTTTAAATGAATGCTCGATTATTTTAAACAAATGCTCGAATATTTTAAAACGAATACTCGAATATATTAAAACGAATACTCGAATATATTAAAACGAATACTCAAATATTTTAAAACGAATACTCGAATATTTTAAAACGAATACTCGAATATTTTAAAACGAATACTCGAATATTTTAAAACGAATACTCGAATATTTTAAAACGAATACTCGAATATTTTAAAACGAATACTCGAATATTTTAAAACGAATACTCGAATATTTTAAAACGAATACTCGAATATTTTAAAACGAATACTCGAATATTTTAAAACGAATACTCGAATATTTTAAAACGAATACTCGGATATTTTAAAACGAATACTCGAATATTTTAAAACGAATACTCGAATATTTTAAAACGAATACTCGAATATTTTAAAACGAATACTCGAATATTTTAAAACGAATACTCGAATATTTTAAAACGAATACTCGAATTTATGCAAATTGATCAAATTTGCTAAAATATGACGTGGTCCGAACATATTTGAATTTGAATTACGCGCGTGTCTCGTGTAGATGTCGCCACCCGTCTCTAGAAATCACTTTTTCGATGGACTCGCTCTCGATTTGTACGAAGAAAATAATTAAAGAGAAATAATTACTTTATCGAACGTTTTTGTGTGGAAACAATTGATAAATATGGCGACCGATGGTGACCACCTGATCAATCTCCAATTGTATTTCTCGAAGAAGGCCGTCACTACCACTATGAGTGTATTTCCTATTAGCGTTAACCCCACCCCTGAAACCAAAGAAGCCGTTAAAATGTTGTGAGTTAAAATTTATTTGTTGTAATCTGAAATCCAATGTTCTAAGAAACGTAGTCTACGGTTCTTAGAAACTTAGTCTAAGGTTCTTAGAAACGTAGTCTAAGGTTCAAAGAAACTCAATCTAAGGTTCAAAGAAACTTAATCTAAGATTCAAAGAAACTTAATCTAAGGCTCAAAGAAACGTTGTCTAAGATTCAAAGAAACGTTGTCTAAGATTCAAAGAAACGTAGTCTAAGGCTCTTAGAAACGTCGTCTTAGGTTCTAAGAAACGTAGTCTAAGCCTTAGACAGTTAGACTACGTTTCTTAGAACCTTCGACAACGCTTCTAAGAACCTTAGACTACGTTTCTTTGAACCTTAGATTACCTTTCTTTGAACCTTAGACTACGTTTCTTTGAACCTTAGATTACCTTTCTTAGAACCTTAGACTACAATTCTAAGAAACGTTGTGTAAGGTTCAAAGAAATGTTGTCTAAGCCTCTAAGAAACGTAGTCTAAGGTTCTAAGAAACGTCATCGAGAGTTCTAAGAAACGTTGTAGGAGGCTCTAAGAAACGTTGTCTAAGGTTCTAAGAAAAGTTGTCTAAGGCTCTAAGAAATGTGGTCAAAGGCTCTAAGAAATGTGGTCAAAGGCTTCTAAGAAACGTAGTCCATGCTTCTAAGAAACATTATGCAATATAATCAGACAACTGTAGATTCATTTTTAAATTGACCCTTATTTTACCTTAAATTTAATATTCTTAGAACCCGGTAGGGTTCTATGTTATGGGCTGATCATCATCTGTAATGCTATTTTGATTTCCTTAAAAAAATGGACCTTTAGCCAATCAGAACGCTCCATTTCCCCATTGAAATAACATTAAAATCGACTTTTTCGAGGACATGTCCCGTGCATCGCAGAACTAAAAGAGGAATTATTTGTTACGGTTAAAATCAATTTTAAGTGGTAGAGCAAGGTTCGAATGTTGAACTTTTCAAGTTTCATTTAAAAATATTAAGTCTAAGTATTTTAAAATTAATTCTGAAGTTGACCCATTTTTGGTACTTAGCTGGTTTCGCGCATGGCCAAATTCGTAATGTTATTCTATGGGATTTGGTTTTTTGAAAGTGGCTTACCTTTCAGATTTATTTTCTAATACTTCCGGATATTTTTCAGACTTGGATTTTCCGTGTGGTATGAATTAAGATTCGAGCTTTATTTTAAGACTAATTTCATAATTTTACACCGATTAGTTGGCCCACAATCTATTTATGAAAACGGACGAAAAAGTAAGGCGGAGAAATAGATTCGCCAAAAACCTAAGCCTAATTTGACAAATTAGACTTAGGTTTTATATGGCTTTTTAAAATCACGTGCAGGAGGACTCGTAGAGGAGCGCGCTTGATTTGGAGGCTATGGGTATTGAACTCTGACTTAATTTCTCCTTCTTCATATTTTTGCCGTTTATGAAATTAGTCTTAAACTAAAGCCCGCAAAATATCTGGAATGATTAGAAAATAAATCTGAAAGGTAAGTCTCTTACAAAAAATCTAAATCCCATAGAATTACATTAATTTTCAATTTCTCCGCCCCCCCTTTTTTTTTTTTTTTTTTTTTTTTTTTTTTTTTTTGCCGTTTTTATAAATAGACTGTGGCCAAACTAATCGGTGTAAAATTATGAAATTAGTCTTAAAATAAAGTCCGAAAAATATCTGGAATCATTAGAAAATAAATCTTAAAAAAAGTCTCGTACAAAAAATCTAAATCCCATAGAATAACATTAAGTTTCAATTTCTCCGCCTTAAAACTTAAAAGTACTCTCCTTTTTAAAAATGTGAAAGTCCGAACGACTTGGCATTTCGAACGGCAATAAGGAAGGTATTAACATCCAAAATAATGAAAAAAATAATTTAAATTTAGTTTAAAGGGTAATGGGAAAAATATGAAGATTTCGCTGCGGTTGACGGAGGTATTAACATCAAAAATGATGAAAAAATAAATTTTAATTGGGATTAAAGGGCACTGGTAAAAATGTAGAGATTTGACTGAATCAAGTGCAGCTGCCGCAGCTATTAACATCAAAAATTATGAAAAAATTAATTTTAATTGGGATTAAAGGGCACTGGTAAAAATGTAGAGATTTGACTGGAATCAAGTGCGGCTGCCGGAGGTATTAACATCAAAAATTATGAAAAAATTAATTTTAATTGGGATTAAAGGGCACTGGTAAAAATGTAGAGATTTGACTGAATCAAGTGTGGCTGCCGCAGCTATTAACATCAAAAATTATGAAAAAATTAATTTTAATTGGGATTAAAGGGCACTGGTAAAAATGTAGAGATTTGACTGGAATCAAGTGCGGCTGCCGGAGGTATTAACATCAAAAATGATGAAAAAATAAATTTTAATTGGGATTAAAGGGCACTGGTAAAAATGTAGAGATTTGACTGAATCAAGTGCAGCTGCCGCAGCTATTAACATCAAAAATTATGAAAAAATTAATTTTAATTGGGATTAAAGGGCACTGGTAAAAATGTAGAGATTTGACTGAATCAAGTGTGGCTGCCGCAGCTATTAACATCAAAAATTATGAAAAAATTAATTTTAATTGGGATTAAAGGGCACTGGTAAAAATGTAGAGATTTGACTGGAATCAAGTGCGGCTGCCGGAGGTATTAACATCAAAAATTATGAAAAAAATAATTTTAATTGGGATTAAAGGGCACTGGTAAAAATGTAGAGATTTGACTGGAATCAAGTGCGGCTGCCGGAGGTATTAACATCAAAAATTATGAAAAAATTTATTTTAATTGGGATTAAAGGGCACTGGTAAAAATGTAGAAATTTGACTGTAATCAAATCAAGTGCGACTGCCCCAGCTATTAACATCAAAAATTATGAAAAAAATTAATTTTAATTGGGATTAAAGGGCACTGGTAAAAATGTAGAGATTTGACTGGAATCATGTGCGGCTGTCGGAGGTATTAATATCTAAAATTATGAAAAAATTAATTTTAATTGGGATTAAAGGGCACTGCTAAAAATGTAGAGATTTGACTGGAATCAAGTGCGGCTGTCGGAGGTATTAACATCTAAAATTATGAAAAAATTAATTTTAATTGGGATTAAAGGGCACTGGTAAAAATGTAGAGATTTGACTGAATTAAGTGCGGCTGCCCCAGCTATTAACATCAAAAATAATGAAAAAATTAATTTTAATTGGGATTAAAGGGCAATGGTAAAAATGTAGAGATCTGACTGTTTCAAGTGCGGCTGCCGCAGCTATTAACATCAAAAATTATGAAAAAATTTATTTTAATTGGGATTAAAGGGCACTGGTAAAAATGTAGAGATCTGACTGAATCAAGTGAGGCTGCCCCAGCTATTAAAATCAAAAATTGTGAAAAAATTTATTTTAATTGGGTTTAAAGGGCAATGATAAAAAATTTTTATCATTGCCCTTTAAACCCAATTAAAATAAATTTTTTCACAATTTTTGATTTTAATAGCTGGGGCAGCCTCACTTGATTCAGTCAGATCTCTACATTTTTACCAGTGCCCTTTAATCCCAATTAAAATAAATTTTTTCATAATTTTTGATGTTAATAGCTGCGGCAGCCGCACTTGATTTAGTCAAATTTCTTCATTTTTATCATTGCCCTTTAAATCCAGTTAAAATTAATTTTTTCATAATTTTTGATGTTAATAGCTGCGGCAGCCTCGCTTGATTCAGTCAGATCTCTACATTTTTATCATTGCCCTTTAAACCGAATTAAAATTAATATTTTCATAATTTTTGATTTTAATAGCTGGGGAGCCGCACTTGATTCAGTCGGATCTCTACATTTTTACCATTGCCCTTAAAACCCAATTAAAATTAATTTTTTCACAATTTTTGATGTTAATAGCTGCGGCAGCCGCACTTGATTCAGTCAGATCTCTACATTTTTAAAAATGTAGAGATCTGACTGAATCAAGTGCGGCTGCCGCAGCTATTAACATCAAAAATTGTGAAAAAATTAATTTTAATTGGGTTTTAAGGGCAATGGTAAAAATGTAGAGATCCGACTGAATCAAGTGCGGCTCCCCAGCTATTAAAATCAAAAATTATGAAAATATTAATTTTAATTCGGTTTAAAGGGCAATGATAAAAATGTAGAGATCTGACTGAATCAAGCGAGGCTGCCGCAGCTATTAACATCAAAAATTATGAAAAAATTAATTTTAACTGGGTTTAAAGGGCAATGATAAAAATGAAGAAATTTGACTAAATCAAGTGCGGCTGCCGCAGCTATTAACATCAAAAATTATGAAAAAATTAATTTTAATTGGGTTTAAAGGACAATGGTAAAAATGTAGAGATCTGACTGAATCAAGTGCGGCTGTCGCAGCTATTAATATCAAAAATTATGAAAAATTTTATTTTAATTGGGTTTAAAGGGCAATGGTAAAAATGGAGAGATCCAACTGAATCAAGTGCGGCTGCCCCAGCTATTAACATCAAAAATAATGAAAATTTTTATTTTAATTGGGTTTAAAGGGCAATAGTAAAAATGTAGAGATTTGACTGAATAACTTTTTAAAGGGCTAGTCTTTTAATATAGAAGTTAACACTTTCGTGCTAGACTGAAGTGACAGATATTATATCAAAAATGTCTTTGCGAACAAAGACCCAGAAGGACATGTTATGGCCTTGAATGTCTGAAGTGACAGATATTTAATTTTCTTTTAAAACATTAAATTTAAATACAATTAAATTTTCTTTTAAAACATGAAATTTAAATATAATTAGATTTTCTTTTAAAACGAAATTTAAATATAATCACAATCTGGCACGATTTAGAGTTTCAAATTTCAAAACAACAGATTTTATTCACTCGGAAATATTTAAGAAAAAACATAACAGACGATTTTCTCCCATTGACGCTTAACATTAAATTTCGCTTAATTATTTTTCAGGGATTACGTGTCAAACAAAACGAAACTTTTCGTTCGATAGAAAAATTTACTTTATTTAGCTTTGGCTTTAGGCGTAGAATCAAAGTTCTATGATCTGATCTCATACCTTAATTGGATAATGTTTTCTATGGATAATGTTTTATTATAACTCCTCGACTTTAGTCGAGGCAATTCGTTCATGTTAGCTTATGAATGCTTATACAAGGAATTTAAAGGGAATAAAAATTCCCCATATTTTAATTTTTAATCTAGGTTGCAAACGAACAAACCTAATCCATGTATAATGTTTTATTACAACTCCTCGACTTTAGTCGAGGCAATTCGTTCATGTTAGCTTATGAATGCTTATACATGGAATTTAAAGGGAAAAAAATTCCCCATATTTAAATTTTTAATCTAGGTTGCAAACGAACAAACCTAATCCATGGATAATGTTTTATTACAACTCCTCGACTTTAGTCGAGCCAATTCGTTCATGTTAGCTTATGAATGCTTATACAAGGAATTTAAAGGGAAAAAAATTCCCCATATTTAAATTTTTAATCTAGGTTGCAAACGAACAAACCTAATCCATGGATAATGTTTTATTACAACTCCTCGACTTTAGTCGAGGCAATTCGTTCATGTTAGCTTATGAATGCTTATACAAGGAATTTAAAGGGAAAAAAATTCCCCATATTTAAATTTTTAATCTAGGTTGCAAACGAACAAACCTAATCCATGGATAATGTTTTATTACAACTCCTCGACTTTAGTCGAGCCAATTCGTTCATGTTAGCTTATGAATGCTTATACAAGGAATTTAAAGGGAAAAAAATTCCCCATATTTTAATTTTTAATCTAGGTTGCAAACGAACAAACCTAATCCATGGATAATGTTTTATTACAACTCCTCGACTTTAGTCGAGGCAATTCGTTCATGTTAGCTTATGAATGCTTATACAAGGAATTTAAAGGGAATAAAAATTCCCCATATTTTAATTTAGGTTGCTAACGAACAAACCTAATCCATGGATAATGTTTTATTATAACTCCTAATAACTAATTAGTGGTCCCTTATGGAAATCATCATTTAAATTGTACGGTTTTATAAAAGAAAAATGAAAGTATTACAATTTATTTAAAAACCTTATCCGCTCTAAAATTCGTCGCTTTGAAGTTCTCTTCCCTCGCGCCCGCAATATAGCTTTGAAAGTACAAATTGTTATGGTTTGCGTCGTCTGCTAAGTTAGAAAAGATGGTGACTTTAAACGGGCTTTCAAAATCACATTTCCCTTTATCATATACCCATTCCAATAAACCGGCGAGTATTTTTAACGATCCGTTCAATTGCGAGTCGTGGAAATTCGGGTTAAATTAAGAAAACAAAAAGTGGATTCGCGTTATACTGAAAAATAACAGTTCAATACACGTTTTCCCTGAAAAATAATTAAGCGAAATTTAATGTTAAGCGTCAATGGGAGAAAATCGTCTGTTATGTTTTTTCTTAAATATTTCCGAGTGAATAAAATCAGTTGTTTTGAAATTTGAAACTCTAAATCGTGCCAGATTGTGATTATATTTAAATTTCGTTTTAAAAGAAAATCTAATTATATTTAAATTTCATGTTTTAAAAGAAAATTTAATTGTATTTAAATTTAATGTTTTAAAAGAAAATTAAATATCTGTCACTTCAGACATTCAAGGCCATAACATGTCCTTCTGGGTCTTTGTTCGCAAAGACATTTTTGATATAATTTAGATTAATGTTAAAAATGGAATGCGATGCATTTCACATAATCGATGAGCAAATCGATTTCTTAGCAAATCATTATTTGTGGGACAATTTATTTGGGGAGGAATTAAACGCCACTATATCTTTGATTTAAATCAAATGATTTTTTAAAAAAATCAAGTGATTTAAATCATTGATTGAAATCATTGATTTAAATCATTGATTAAAATTAAAATTGATTTAAATCAATGATTTAAATCAACGATTTAAATCAATGATTTAAATCAACGATTTAAATCAATGATTTAAATCACTTGATTTTTTTAAAAAATCATTTGATTTAAATCAAAGATATTTGGATATATCAATGATTTAAATCAATGATTTAAATCAATGATTTAAATCAATGATTTAAATCAATGATTTAAATCAATGATTTAAATCAATGATTTAAATCAATGATTTAAATCAATGATTTAAATCAATGATTTAAATCAATGATTTAAATCAATGATTTAAATCATTGATTTAAATCACTTGATTTTTTTAAAAAATCATTTGATTTAAATCAAAGATATTTGGATATATCAATGATTTAAATCAATGATTTCAATCAATGATTTAAATCAATGATTTAAATCAATGATTTAACCTTAGATTACCTTTCTTTGAACCTTAGACTACGTTTCTTTGAACCTTAGATTACCTTTCTTAGAACCTTAGACTACAATTCTAAGAAACGTTGTGTAAGGTTCAAAGAAATGTTGTCTAAGCCTCTAAGAAACGTAGTCTAAGGTTCTAAGAAACGTCATCGAGAGTTCTAAGAAACGTTGTAGGAGGCTCTAAGAAACGTTGTCTAAGGTTCTAAGAAAAGTTGTCTAAGGCTCTAAGAAATGTGGTCAAAGGCTTCTAAGAAACGTAGTCCATTCTTCTAAGAAACATTATCCAATATAATCAGACAACTGTAGATTCATTTTTAAATTGACCCTTATTTTACCTTAAATTTAATATTTAGATTAATGCTAAAAATGGAATGCGATGCATTTCACATCCTCGATGAGCAAATCGATTTCTTAGTAAATCATTATTTGTGGGACAATTCATTGGGAGAGGAATTAAACGCCACTACTGTCAATGACGTCTTTGGCACTTTTGTCATTTTGGCCGTGTGAATTTTAATCGCCATTGGTTCAGTCGTTTTCGAAGTTATCGTCTTTTTCTTCAGTCAAACATTTCAAACCGTATCCTTTCGTTAGGGTTAAAGTAACTAAATCAGGGAAAGATCGAGGGGTCGGACATTTGAAGAAATCCCGTACACTTCTGACGAAATCCGAAACAAAATCCGAAATCCAGCAAGAAATCCGACATGGATTTTGGATTTTTTAAAAATCCAAAGAATTTCTTCAAAATCACGAAATCCAAAAAAAAAAAAAAAAAAAAAATCGCGAAATCCGGTAAGAAATCATGAAATCCGACAAGAAATCAAGAAATCAGAAAATTCGTCAAGAAATCCAAGATCCGTGAAGAATTTAAATGCAACAAGAAATCACGAAATCCGAAAGAAATCACTAAATCAATCAAGAAATCTAATAAAAAAAATCAAGAAATCCGGGGAAAAATTGCGAAATCCGAAATTAAAATCAAGAAATCCAAAATCCGGAAAGATTCAGAAATCCGAGACAAAATCTCGAAATCCAGCAAGAAATCTCGAAATCCGGCAAGAAATCAAGAAATCTGATAAGAAATCAAGAAATCCAGCAAAAAATCAAGAAATCCAGCAAAAAAATCAAGAAATCCAGCAAAAAAACAAGAAATCCAGCAAAAAATCAAGAAATCCAGGAAAAAATCAAGAAATCCAGCAAAAAAATCAAGAAATCCAGCAAAAAAATCAAGAAATCCGAAAACAAAATCAAGAAATCCGCCAAGAAATCCAAAATCCGGGAAGATTTTGAAATCCGAGACAAAATCTCGAAATCCAGCAAGAAATCTCGAAATCCGGCAAGAAATCAAGAAATCAAGAAATCCAGCAAAAAATCAAGAAATCCGAAAATAAAATCAAGAAATCCGAAAATAAAATCAAGAAATCCGAAAATAAAATCAAGAAATCCGAAAATAAAATCAAGAAATCCGCCAAGAAATCCAAAATCTGGGAAGATTTTGAAATCCGAGACAAAATCCCGAAATCCGGCAAGAAATCAGGAAATCCAACTCAAAATCCAAGATTTCAAAATCCCGTACAAATTTTTTGTAAATGTCCTACCCCTCGGGAAAGATAATGGTAAAAATGATAGCCTGTTAGTCTTAGCTAAAGTATATCGCTTTATTCCGTAAAAGTAAACAACGCCCAGTAGCTTAATACTATCAGCGATGGTCCAGTTAAATGTACCGGCAGATTCCGATTCGAGATTCAATTTTGGCTACAAAGAAAAGTGGCAAAGTGTAGAATGAGTTCAGGTAGAGAATTGCCTAGAAATAATGACTAAAATCGCGCAATTTGTAAATTTAAATAATAATTAAATGGATTTTGGGGTTTAAACGAAGATAAATCAGTTTCAAGCTTTATATCTAAACTAGGATTAAAACTTCTCGTTTATAAGAAAATTAATCTTTCTTAGAATTCGTGTAAAATAAAAGAAATATAATTCAAACTCGCAATTACAATTCGAAGATCGCAAGTAAAACAATGAAACCAAGCTTAATTAGGTTTAAATTGACTCAATCTCATCGCCGGGTTCTAATCGAGCTAAAGAAGTTTCATTTCCGAAGGAATCTCGACGTCGCAACATGGAAATCGCTTACAATTCGACCAATCCGTATAATTTCACTTTTTACCTCCCCGACTGAACTTTAGTTCAGGGGGAGGTTTTACACTGGTCGTTCTGTGTGTGAGTGTGTGAGTGTGTGAGTGTGTGAGTGTGTGAGAGGGTGAGAGGGTGAGAGGGTGAGAGGGTGAGAGGGTGAGAGGGTGAGAGGGAGAGAGGGAGAGAGGGAGAGAGGGAGAGAGGGAGAGAGGGAGAGTGGGAGAGTGGGAGAGAGGGAGAGTGGGTGAGTGGGTGAGAGGGTGAGAGGGTGAGAGGGTGAGAGGGTGAGAGGGTGAGAGGGTGAGAGGGTGAGAGGGAGAGAGGGAGAGAGGGAGAGAGGGAGAGTGGGAGAGAGGGAGAGTGGGAGAGTGGGAGAGTGGGAGAGTGGGAGAGTGGGAGAGTGGGAGAGTGGGAGAGAGGGAGAGTGGGGGAGTGGGGGAGTGGGAGAGAGGGAGAGTGGGGGAGTGGGAGAGAGTGAGGGAGAGAGTGAGGGAGAGAGTGAGGGAGAGAGTGAGGGAGAGAGTGAGGGAGAGAGTGAGGGAGAGAGTGAGGGAGAGAGTGAGGGAGAGAGTGAGGGAGAGAGTGAGGGAGAGAGTGAGGGAGAGAGTGAGGGAGAGAGTGAGGGAGAGAGTGAGGGAGAGAGTGAGGGAGAGAGTGAGGGAGAGAGTGAGGGAGAGTTTTTTTTTGTTTTTCGAATATACGCTTTATTTTTGTGGAAAGCAAATCAAATTACATATAAGGTAATCATAAAATTAATAGTTAATGCAAAATGATATTTTAAAAGGTGAACAATGAAAACAAAAGATATGGAGAAAAAGTAAAACTAACAGTTAATGTAATTTTATAATGAAATGGCGAACAAACAAATCCAAAAAAAAAAAAAAAAAGGGGGGGGGGGAAAGGGGAAACTAACAGTTAATACACTTTTAGACTAGAATGGTGAACAATTAAAATAAGGGAAACATTATTATACAAACTGAAAAGACGGAGAGTAAGGGGGGAGACTATTATACATTATCAAAGGGAGTGATAGCCCATGTAAGTTCAAATTCAGTAATGGTATTTTGGCGTAGAGCAGTGGCGCGACTGGCCATATAACGGCCCTGTACCTTGGACTGGACCCGGCGGGAAAAGGTACACACGGTACTCTCAAAATCTGTAGAACTTAAGGATAAGGCAGGGTAGTCTTTAAAAATGGTGTATAATACGTGTTTTAAGAGAATGAACGTTAAATTGCAGAAACCATGGTTTTTACCAGGCACAAGAGTTAGGTAGTCGTTGTGGGAGTGCGTATGACCACGGTGGATGTGTATAAAGTTAAGAGCGCGTTTAATTAAAATGCATGTTAAGGGGCATTCTATATAAATGTGTTGAAAAGTTCCAACCGCCGGGCAGAAAGCACAATTGTGGGAAGGAAACTCCGGCACGATGTGCGCTAAACGCGCTGGGTGCGGTAAGGCGGAGTGGAGGAAAAGCCATTGGGTGGCGTTTTCTAGGCGTGATGTAAATGGAGACGATTTGCGGAACTTCCAAGCAAGGTAACTGGGTGACGCTGGCAGGAAGGCGTCTGTAGAAATACATGGAGTACCGGGGAAGAAACGGTGGACTAGACAAGCGTATATTGCGCGCGTGTCGCAGTGACCCCGTAGAAGAGCGCGAACCACACGGCCGTTAATATGCGATTCGAGGCAAAGTGCGAGAAAATTACCTGTTCGAAAAGGTAAATCCGGGGAGAGACCACTAGGGAGAAAAACACCGGGAAAGGAACGAGTGAGCACGTTTATTAATTGGCGTAGTTGTATGGCGACGAGACGAGTTGGGCGAGAGGTACCGAGAAGGGCCGGTAGGGTTAACCATCGCCCGGTACGGTGTAGGAAGTCGCCAATGGTAGTGAGACCAGAGCGTGTAAAAGTCCCGTACGAAAGGGACGAGAGTGGCTGGCCATTAACGGTTTGGATGAACGGAGAGTCGAAAATCGGTAAAGTCAGAAACGCATCGCGGCCGGTTGCAGATAGAGATAAATGTACCGGGGAGTCAAACCATATTTTCACGGCTGGTGCGTAAAATGGGTAGTTTGGGACTTGGCGTGCGCGAGTGATGAGAAAATCGCGGAACGTTGTAAAAGATGGCGAGAAGGCAAGAAATAAAGCGCGTGCGGCGACGAGATGAGGAAGGTCTCTCGCGTTAATCGAATAACTCGCGAAAAGCGAAACGCGGAAGGCACGAAGTTTCAAACGAACATTGACAAGGCCGAGACCACCGACTTCCAAGGGAGGGTAGAGCCGTGACGCAGCGACCCAGTGGAGGCCGTCCCACAGAAAATTGACGATAATCATTTGCGCGTCGTGAAGGAAGGCAGCAGGAGGATGTAACACCTTTAACCGGTGCCAAAGGACACTGGAAGCAAGGCTATTAACGAGAAGGGTGCGACCAGTGATAGAGCAGAGGTGTTTAAGGCCCTGCCAGCGACCCAAAACCTTTCGCATGCGGGAGAGGAGTTCGGGCCAATTGCGAGCCTCGTACTCTGGTAAATTTCCAAGATGACACCCTAGGAAGAGGCCACCGTCAGAACGCGAGGGAATATTTAGCGGGCAGGCGGTACGGGTACGCCAGGAGCCGCACCATAGGGTGTAGGACTTGACGTAGTTGACCATGGCGCCAGACGCCGAACAGTAGTCTTGTAAGGAACGGTCCAAGATTGGAAATTCGTTATCATCACGAAGGATATTGGTTAGGTCATCGGCATAGGTGCCGTCGGTAATGCAATAGTGGGAAGGACCAAGGCGATTTGAGAGCGAAACGCGTAGGTGTTGTAATAATGGCTCTAAGGAGAGTACGAAGAGGAGACCCGAAAGAGGGCATCCTTGACGTATGCCACGGCGAAAAGGTATACCGGTCGTTAAGGCGCCATTAACGCGGAGATGGAAATGGGACGACGTATACAAAGGACGGAGAAGGGCTAAAAACCGAAGGGGAAAGCCGAAAGCCGTAAGCGTATTAAAAAGGTACGTGTGATCAACGCGATCGAAGGCCTTAGAAAAGTCGATATTAATCAGAGCGAGTGGTTCAACGTTTTTATTAGCGGTAGCGATAAGGTCGCGGATGGTCGAAAGGGTGTCAAAAATGGAGCGTCCGGGCACCGAGCAAGTTTGGGACGGACCGACAATGGTACCAATGATGGATTTGAGGCGGATGGCTAGAAGTTTTGAGTAAATTTTATAGTCGGTATTAGTTACCGAGATAGGGCGCCAGTTTTTAGGGGAATGGAGGTCGCCTGATTTTGGTAGGAGAGAGACTACCGAAGCAGTGAAAGTCGCCCAATATGAGCCGTTGGTTAAAAGTTCGAGAAAAACGCGTAGTAGAACACGCGCAATCTGGCCCCAGAATGCTAAATAAAATTCCAGCGGAAGGCCATCTATGCCGCAAGCCTTGCCACGCGGTAAGGAGTCCGCTGCAGCTGAAAGTTCGTCGAGGTTAAAATCATCAGTTAAGCGGGACGAATCATCGGGAGTGAGTTGGGGGAGGGTTGAAAATAACGTGGCCCGAGAGGAATTAACGGTCGCGGAGGGAGAGCTGCTAATGGACGGTTGGTAGAGTTCAGTATAGAACGAGACTAGAATGTCGCGAATGACCGTTTGATCTGATACCAGCACACCCGAGGAGTCGTAAAGTGCTGGGAGTGAATTCGCGGTAGCGGCACGTTTGGCAAGACTATAAAAAACGCGTGAAGGCGTGTCGACCGAGCGATAATGTGTGTCGCGAGCGCGTGTGAGATTGTCTGAGGCGGTGTGTAGTTGAAGTGTGCGAATTTCATCCCTCAGCTTATGCCAATTTGGGGAGAAAACCGACGAACGGTTAAACGCCGTTTCGAGGTTTCGAAGGTGGACGCGATCGTTGGTGGCGGATTCGTGAGTGTAGACAACACAGAACGATTTGATGGAAGGTTTAAAAGTAGTAAACCACCAGGCCTGCCACGACGTTGAAGATGGTTTTGAGTCTATGAGTCGCGAAATCTCCTCGGACACGAGCTGTCGAAACGCTGCATTGTCAAGTAACCGGGTGGGCATGCGCCAAAACGGAGCCCCGCGAGAAGTATAAACCGGTGGATGGAAAGTACAGAGGACGGCATCGTGGTCGGAGAAGAAGGATGGGACGTGAGAGACCGAGCGTAGACCCGAAACATCGGAGAGGTACACGCGATCGAGGCGCGCGGAGAGTAATTTACTATTATTTCTAGCCCGCCATGTAAACGAGCAGGTTCGCGGGTGAAGAAGGCGGTACGCATCGGTAAGAACAAGAGAGTCGCATAAAACCTGAAGAGAGGAAGCGAGGCCCAGGCGGCGCTCCTGGCAATTGCGGCGGTCGAGAGAAGGGTCTAGGGTGCAGTTAAAATCCCCGAAGAAATATATGGAGTCTCCGGGAGAAACCGTAGAGAGTTGCTGACGAATAAAGGAAAGGGCCTGTATGGCAAGTGGATCATCGGAGGATGGAACGTAGACGCCGATCAAATGGATGAAAGGGGGGGACGGGGCTGGGGAGGAAGGATGAGGGGAGGAGCGTAACCGGGCGTAAATAACGTGACCGGGAAGGTCACATTGAAAGATGACACGTTCATGCAGGGAGGGGAGGAGACCAAGGGAAATGCCTGAACCACGGGGACTAGAGGAGAAAGAATGCAAGAAAACATACCTCCACTGACTCCACGCAAAAGAACGTGAGGAGACAGCGGACAGATTGGTTTCCTGCAAACATACAATGGAGGGGTTGAAACGTGAAATAAAGTCACGGGCACGAAAGTTAAAAATATCGGTGGAAATACCACGAACATTTAAGGTAAGTAGGGACTGGATCATAAAACTAAAAAAGGGGGGGTGGTAGGGAGGGGGAGAGATTATTGGGTAAGGGATGATTCATCCTGAGATTGGTCGGCGTCTATTTCGGAGTCCGACTGAGTTGAGACCCCAGCGAATTCACGAATCTTGCGTGAGAGCCTATAGATTCGATTGCGATGAGTTTTTCGATCGGAAGCAGGGGTTATGGCATCGATAGTTGAATCAGTGTATGCGAATACCATTAATTGCCGAGCGAGAAAAGCCACCTGGGACTCCGCAGGACAAAGGGCGGCTAAGGACTCTTGAATTTCGTGATCAGGTTGATAAAGGTTGTTCGTTATAAAAGCGCGAACGGTAGAGTATGGTAACGGCGGATGAAAATCACCGACTTTGTCCTTCCATTTATTGTCCGGGATTGAAAGGAAGTAAGGAGAAACCCGAGGAGGCTTCTTCTTGAGCTTGGTATTAGGAGAGTCGACGGTAGTATTCGAGCGTTTTTCACCGGTGCGTGGAGGGGGGGCTTTAAAGTACTCCTCATGGGTGGTAGGGACAATAACTTCCATCGGTGAAGTTTGGCTAATAGAGGAAGAGGCTTCTGTGGCCGGGGGGACCGCGGTCGCCGAGGAGGGAGGAAGAATCTGTTGGTCGTGTACGCGCGACGCAGATTCCGAACGAGCAGGTGCCTCAGAGCGTTGGTTGGCTCGGCGGCGCGAGCGGCCTCTAGGTTGAGGGTCTGTAGCTTCGGAAGTGGGGCATTGGTTTGACCCATGGCCCTCGGCGCGACACAAAATACAGCGAAGTGGTTCATTAATTTGAAAAACGTGAGTTTCAACCACTTTATCAGGGCCCACGCGGAGAGTGACCGTAACGCGGCGGGGAAGACGCTCAAAGGCCTCGGCGTTAGCGAAAACGACCTCGACAGCGCGACGGAAGCTTAATACGCGACCCAAACTAGGGTGACTGACCGAGGCGGGTAGGGTCTGTACAGGACCTTGGACAACCCCAAAATGAGAAAGAATATTTTTAATTACCGAGTCAGGGCAAGTAGGGGGAACGTCAGAGACCACAATGCGGCGAGACCCGACACATACCGGAAGAACTTCAAGAAGAGTACCGCGAAAAACGAGTCCTTTGGCAATTAAATCGCGCGCCCATGACTTGTCATGGAAGTAAACCGAGATATTTCCATTTGAGCGAGATACGAACCATATTTGGGCGCCTGGTACGCCGGAGTCAATAATAGCGACGATGTAGTCATTAATAGAGGCGGGGGTATTCCCGGAGCGAATGTAAACCCCATTTTCAGGGGGAGCTTTGCCAGCCCCAATGGGGATGTCGAAAGAGAAGTTGGTACGCACCTTGGGGAGCGTGGTCTCACTAGCAGACTGGTGAGAGGAGGCTTCTGAGGTAGACGGTTCAGGTGGAGACACCTTAGTTACCGAGGCGTATGACGGTAGGGAAGACGGCGGTAACTCCAGAGGAGGTGGGCCGGTCGATAGCGAAGACTGCTGTAGAAAAGGTGACGACACAGGCGGAGCGACACCAGTCCAAGCGAGTGTGGCTGGAACGGCGGATGGAGGGTGAAACATTTGCGGCGGTTGGAATGGAAAAGTAGCGTAAGGCGTAGCACCCCCATAAAAGGAGGGTGAGGTGGTGGGGACCCCAGCGGAGGAAAAACCACCATAATAAGGTTGCGGACTAGAAACATGTGTGGACATGCGCGGTAAACTAGTATGCGGCGAAGAAACAAAAGAGTATGCCTGTAATCCACTCGAAGTAAACGAGGAAGACATCATTTGCGACGAAACATTAATTGATGAAACAACCGGCACATTAGTAGCCGGAGGTAAGAGTTCGTGAACGGTAGTAGACGACATTGGAGGGGAAGGTATAGTTGGTCTTAAAAAAGACCGTAGCTAGACCTCCCTTGCCAAAATAGCCAAAATTGCAGGGGCCTAAAGAGCCCTTGTGCAACTTAGCGTCGCCCGACGAAAATAGCCCAGGGCTAAAAACCCTTATGCACGATAGCGACGGCCGACGAAGGCTTAACGCGAAACTTATAACGCTTGGAAAACGTAAAAATAAACGTATTTAACCGGAATAAAGTATAAATACCTGAAACGGAACACTTTAAATTTACGAAAAAGCAAAAAATTGCAAAGAAAACGTCCGAAAAACCGCAAAAAGAAAAGCATCTATCGGAGCTCGCTAACTACACGGCACAACTAAAGTGCAGAGAGAGAGAGAGAGAGAGAGAGTGAGTGAGAGAGAGAGTGAGAGAGAGAGTGAGAGAGAGAGTGAGAGAGAGAGTGAGAGAGAGAGTGAGAGAGAGAGTGAGAGAGAGAGTGAGAGAGAGAGTGAGAGAGAGAGTGAGAGAGAGAGTGAGAGAGAGAGTGAGAGAGAGAGAGTGAGAGTGAGAGAGAGAGAGAGAGAGAGAGAGAGAGAGAGAGAGAGAGAGAGAGAGAGAGAGAGAGAGAGAGAGAGAGAGAGAGAGAGAGAGAGAGAGAGAGAGAGAGAGAGAGAGAGAGAGTGTGAGAGAGAGAGTGAGGGAGAGAGTGAGGGAGAGAGTGAGGGAGAGAGTGAGGGAGAGAGTGAGGGAGAGAGTGAGGGAGAGAGTGAGGGAGAGAGTGAGGGAGAGAGTGAGGGAGAGAGTGAGGGAGAGAGTGAGGGAGAGAGTGAGGGAGAGAGTGAGGGAGAGAGTGAGAGAGAGAGTGAGAGAGAGAGTGAGAGAGAGAGAGTGAGAGAGAGAGTGAGAGAGAGAGTGAGAGAGAGAGTGAGAGAGAGAGTGAGAGAGAGAGTGAGAGAGAGAGTGAGAGAGAGAGTTTTTTGTTTTTCAAAAGGCACGTTTAATTCGTGAAAAATGGTTATAAGGATTAACAAGGTGGTTTAAGGTTTACAATTAGTACAAATTATTAAAACAAGTTGATCAGATTAGACAATTGGTTTTGAATTCAACAGTTTAAAAAAAAAAAAAAAAATAGTAGCGTAAAATTTGGACAAAAACAAATTATGAAAAGTATGGAGGTAGTAAATTAATAAGTGGATTGATAACAAAATAATTAGATAGAAGTGTTGGAGTTAACATTTGCAAAAATGTATACCGTAGAATTTTGACAAAAATAAGATATGTAAGGTATTAAGTTAGACACAAAAAGATTGTTGGGTTTAATTAAAAGACAAAAAAAAAATCGTCGAGGCTGTACGTTAAGAATGGTCAAGGATGCAAAGATTTAAAAATTTCGAAACCAATGTGGCTCCCTCTCGAAGCCCCAACGGTCGGACAAACGATCAAGCGAAACGGCCCGCGAACGCTCAGCCCGATAACGAGCAGCTACCCTGTTGACAACCCTCCGTACAAAGAGCCGAGCATACTCGCCAAAGCTTTTCGAAGCCAGGGAAAGGTTGGACAGATCACCGTAAGTATCGCTTAGGACGACAAGAAAAGTGACGAAAACGAAATTGCACACAGCATGGGTTTGTCCCGGTGGGGAGACAAGGGTCCATGCTTCGGATTTGGAGTGGCGGTGACCGGTCCAACCAGAAAGGCAAGCCACGAGGCTATCAAGGACACTGTCTATTAATGGACAGTCGTGGTAGCAATGAAGGAAGGTGCCTAAGGCATCAGGTTTGATTGTTAAGGGGGTGCACCGTAAACATAGTACATAACACCCCCGCCAATCCGTGCGGCTACATCATTTGTCCCTAAAGTGCCGCACGCGAAACCGTGCCCGGAACGGGTAACAAGGTCAAACAGCGGGAACCGAAGAACCCCAGACCAGTGCTCCCGCACACACGTGAGGAGGCTAAGGCAGCAGAAGGTGGAGAAACGGCTTGGCTACCAGAACCCACACAGCAGTGCCATACGGCCTCCGTAATGTAACCGAGACCCAACAAGACCGACTCAAAGGCAGAGGGAGCTGCCAGGGCCCAGGACGGGCCCCGCGAGTCGGCCGGGTGTGGGCGAGACGGCCGTGTTCCAATTCGCGGAACTAGGACGGATCCTAGAACTCGGGCCCCCTCACCACGACAAGGATGGAACACTACCCCCACCCTGCGCACGGACAGGTGGGGGGAGGGGGAAGGTGCCTAAGGCAGGACAAAAGGGGCAAGAGGGCGAATCAAGACTCCGAACGACGTGACAGAGACGGGCGGGAGAGGGTAGAGCCCCGTGGAGGGCGCGCCACCTAACGCAAAGTTCCGCGCGAGAGTTAAGTGGGGATAATTTACTTCCTTCCCACCACGCTAAAGATGGGATAACTTCTAAGTCGGGTGGAGACAGAGGCAAAACGGGGCGATATCTAAGACCAATCAGGCTAGTGTAAATGGAAGCGGTCCGAGGGGAGTCAGAGAGCGCGAGCTTTCTGACTCGTCCGCACCAAAAATACTCGATAAACGCGTGTAAGCCAGAGTCGGGGTGGAAGAGAAAAGTAGGGGACAGCCCGCGGGACGTAAAAGCACCTGGGAGGGACCGAATGATGGCGTTTGTGACGGAACGGATTTGGGAAACTATTAGACGCGAGGAAGGTCGTCCCGCAAGCAAAAAACTCTGCGTTAACCACCTCCCACTATCATCGAGAAGATCGCCAAGGTACTGAACTCCAAGGGCTGCCAGTCTATCAAAAAAATCGCGTGTCAAAGAAGCCCCGTCCACGGTAGATAAGAAAGGGGAACCGACCAGAGGGAGTCTTAGAATAGCCTGCTTGGAAGATAAAGACGGGTCAAGTCTTAGGGGTAGACGAAATAAAAGTACTAAAGCCGTTGAATAAAAAGGAATGCGGCTATTAACCGAATGACTAGTCAATAGGGCTTCTCTGACGGACGGGACTCTTGGTAAATGTTTTCGAAACAGGGATTGGATTTCAGATGTTGGCTCAGATATGAAGAGCCGGGCAAGCATCTGAATACGGAAAGCGTCTATTTTACTAGGAATGTGAACCAACCCTAGACCACCATCCCGTCTATGCGGGTAGAGGGAGTGAGACGGAACCCAATGGACACCTGACCATAAAAAATCTACGAGCATCGATTGCCACTCCTTAACTATCGCCAAGGGAGGGTTAAGAATTTTTAGACGATGCCACAGCACCGATGCAGCTAATTGATTGATAAGGAGTACACGACCGGTGAGAGAGCATAAATGTCTATACCGGCGCCATCTCCCGAGAACTTTAGTTAAACGGGACGAGAGCTCCGACCAATTCCTGCCTTCATACTCCGTAGAGTTCCCAAGGTATGCACCAAGGAAGAGCCCTCCATCCGTCCCAGACGGAATAGGTAGAACGCACGGCGGCGGATTACTCTTCCACGCCCCACACCAAAGGATGAAGGACTTATCGTAATTGATAAGAGCTGCAGAAGCCGTACAATAGAGTGTGAGAGCTTCGTCTAAAACTTGAAATTCCGAAAGGGCTCGAATAAGGGATGTAAAATCATCTGCAAAGGTGGCTGAAGTGGTGCTAAAATGTGATGGGCCAAGTCTAACTGGAAGGGTGCGCCTTAAGTGTGAGAGAAGCGGCTCCAGGGACAAAACGAATAGGAGGCCCGAAAGAGGACAACCCTGCCGTATCCCCCTAGAGAAACTGATCTCGCGAGTAAGGGTGTTATTAACTCTTACCTTAAAAAAGGAATTAGTGTAAATAACTTCGAAAAAACTTAGAAGCTGAGCAGGGAAACCAAAAACGCGTAAAACTCTAAAAAGGTAGGCATGGTCCACCCTATCGAATGCCTTTCGGAAATCCACATTTACCAAAGCCAAAGACTCGTCGTTATCGTTCGCTAAAGCGATACTATCGCGCAGAGTCGAGAGGGTATCGTAAATGCACCTTCCCGGGATCGAATAAGTCTGAGAAGCGTGGACTAGGTCGCCAACGACGGTGTTAACGCGACTCGCCAAAACTCGTGCAAAAATTTTATAATCCGCGTTAGTTAAAGAAACAGGGCGCCAGTTTGCGAGGTTAAAGAGGTCGCCGTTCTTCGGTATTAGAGAAATTACTGATGCCGTAAACGAACGCCAGTAAGTGCGGTTGAATGGGAGCTCTGTAAAGACCTTAGCCAAAACAGGACCCAGCAAAGACCAAAAACACAAATAAAATTCTACGGGAATACCGTCGAGGCCACTCGCCTTACCGCGAGAGAGACGCTTCACGGCATTATTAATTTCAGGCAAGGTAAAAGCACCGTCAATGGCTTCAGAGTCCACGGGGTTTAAGCGAGGAAGTCCCATGGTAAGGTCATGAAAAGAGGGGTTGGTGGAAGACGAAGGCGTGGAGGGAGAATATAACTCCCTGTAGAAGTCAATAACGGTATCTACAATCGCGTTAGGGTCCTGAACCAAAATTCCACGACTATCATACAGACCGGGCATGAGGTTTGCGGAAGAAGCCTTCTTTTCCATCCGGTAAAAATCCCGAGAAGGGACGTCAACCGAACGGAAATGAGACTCGCGAGCGCGTTGTATAGAGTCACCAGCCTGCTGAAGTAAAAGAACGCCGAGGCGTTCCGCGAGGCGTGACTCAATCAACTCAGGGTCAGAAGAAGCCACCTGGGACTCCATTAACCGAACTTCACGCTTATCTCGATGATGCCAAAAAAGCATACTAAATCGCTTCACCTCAGGCTTTACGGCGACAAACCACCAGAAAGTCCAAGGACGAACTGGGGGCCTGGCGTCCAAATCACTCCCTAGGTGAGTACGCATAGCTTCGACAAAGGGTTCATCGTTAAGAGCGCGAACATTAAATCTCCAGAAGGGAGAACACTTAGGCACATTAAAAGTCTCAGTAAATTCACACGAAACCGCGTCATGGTCCGAATAATGCGTCGGTAGGTGACGTACCGACTTTATACGGTGAACGGAACGGATATAGATTCGGTCTAGTCTCGCGGAAATAAGTTTGCCATGGTTCCGAGAGCGGCATGTAAAACTGCGAGTGGACGGGTGCAGTAAACGAAACGCGTCAATGAAATCGAAAGTCGCGACGAGGGTACGTAAGGCCCGCTTAAGGCAAAACGAGTCTCCCTACAATTAAGCTTGTCAATGTCCGGGTTGAGGCAGCAGTTGAAGTCGCCAGAGAGGACGACCGAGTCTGACGGATCAGTAAGTGCGAGTTTATCAGAGATAAAATTTAAAGTATTTAATGCAACCTCGTCGCTAGTGGCGCTAAGATGAACATTGAAAAGGTGCAAGGTACTTGGCGAAAAAAGAGACCCGGAAGTAAATGCACCTTGCTAGGTAGAAATCTAATTCGAGTACGCGATCGACGAGAGAAGGCATTATGCCCACTGAAACGCCAGAGCCGCGATAGTTGTCGTCAGTGGCGTGATAAAAAATGTTAGGCCACTGGGTCCAGATGTATGAACGCGAGAAGACTGGTGAGATGTTAGTCTCTTGCATACAAACAACAGAAGGAGAGTATCGGGCGGTAAAATCGCGAGCGCGCATGAAAGTAATTTCCGTTCCCATACCGCGAACGTTAAAACTTAGAATTGTCTGGTTCATTAATGATAAATTAAAAAAAAGAGAGATGGGGGAACCGCCGTAGTAGGTAGCGCTGGAGTATTAGTGTTAACGGTGGTGATTGCTGGAGAAGATGCGACCGACGAATGTGCAGTCAACGGTGGCATAGTCGTTGCGGTGGTCGCTTAAAACGTAGCTATTGTTGTAGCGGCCGCGGAAACAGGTGGCTGGGGAACTGGGCAGGCGCGAGACATATGACCAGTCTTGTCGCAAACGCTGCACTTGGCTGTCGTGTTTACTCCAAGGGTAAAGCGCTCGGAGTTTACGAAGACGGTAAAGAAAGGTGGTAAATGTCGGTAGTCATCATCCGTCGCGAAAAGAGCAGTGGCTTCACGGCGGGCACACCGGATATGTTTGAATTCGGGCTTAGATGCAGCCGCAGTAACACTTCGAATTTTACCTTGGACGACGCCATACGTAGCCAGTATGGTGTGGATCATAGTGTCGGTAATTAATGGGTTGACCCCGGAAAGTTGCACTTTCTTAGGGGCGACCCCTAACGGAAAACACTCCAGGTGTTAGTTCCTGAAGCTAACGCCATCAGCGATAAGTTTCGTGGCCCAAGATTTGTCAGAGAAGTAAACAAAAATCTGTCCCGTTTCACGGTAAATATCGGTGACTACCTTGGCAGGAACTACCTTCGTAATGGCATCTAGATAATCTTCAACGGAAGACGAACGAATAGAAATATATCTTTCAGCCTCGGTGGAGGTGGACTTGAAAGAGAAGGTATGTGGTGGCGGTTTTTGCTGGATAGAAGAACCTACAATATTAGCCCAGGAAGTAGATGACCCCGCTTGAGGCGCGGAAGTACCAGTAGCCGTGGTCGTAGAGGCAGAAGAAAACGCAAAAATATGCGAAGACGGAGAGTTAGTTGATGGCGTAATAGTTACGGTTGAAGATGTCAGTAGGGTATAAAGGGGCGGACTGGCACAGCCTGCCGCTATACCTTTAACATAGCGGCAGTCTGGCACAGCCTGCCGCTATACATTTAACATAGCGGCAGCCTGCCGCTATACTTTAACATAGCGGCAGCGGCAGTCCTCGAAATCAAGAACAGGCTGCCGCGGCAGAGGCAGTTCCTTATCTTCACTGTGTGATATTATAATTTTGTTTATTTAGATAAGTACGTCATCATCACGTGACTTTCAGTTACACAATTAGGTTTTTAACCAATCACGTTGGCTTAGGTACCTTGAATTCATGAAAAAATTGCTCGTCGGAATACACATAAAGCTTTTGATAGTTAAATTTTTTTTTTGTATTTTGTGAGCCCGGGAGTCGAACCCGAACCCTCCTGAATGTAAGAATTACATGCTAACCACTAAACCATTTTCTCTTATCGATAATTTGTCTAAAATGCTGTAGCTTTAACACTTATCACTTATTTGAAACACCATCTACTTCATTATCGTACTAACGCTTAATTCAAAGAAAGGTTGAGACAGCATCTTATCTCTTTGCTTACACATAGAGACCATTATCTATACTTTTGGTTGGTACCACTAACAAAGGCAAGATTATACTTTTATATCTTTACTCCTATTATCAAGTGTGGAATGAATGTACGCTATCTCATGATTGGAAATTTAAATTTTTAAGCGCCAAATTATTAGCGTAACTAAAAGCTCTAAAGAGACCCCACTGTCATGCGTTCAAGTTCGTAGTTTTATCGTAATTTCCGTCATCCTCTTATATGTGGATAATAACAATATCCCGTTATCGTTGTTAGCGAACCGTTTTATCAATGATATACTTAGAGTCAACATGCCCAATCAATCAGTTTAAAAGAGATTTTCAATAATGTTTGGTTTTATAACGTTTATTTCATATTTATTATCTCAGAAGTAATATATTTATACACAATTTCAATCAAAATTTTAATTATTAATACAAGTTACATAATTTTATAATGTCCGTGAGCGAGAGTGGCTATCCCATCATCCAACACGTAGCGTTTATCGTCACATGGGTTTAAACATAGTTTGCTCTGCTGAACTGTCGTCAACTCATGCTTTTTTGCTCACGATTCTCTTCATTACCGCCACGGTAACCCGTCTGTTGAGCAGACAGTCCCGATAATGTTCGTGGAGTATGGTTTTCTTCACCACACGCTTGCACACCCCCTTCGCGGTCTTTTTTTACCCACCGTCGAGAGGATAGAGTACATCTTAGGGCGTAACCCACAGAATTCCTTAATAGGAATACCGTTTAGTTCGTCTTTGAATTTTCCGAGAACTTTTTTGTTCTCGTCGCTAAAGAGTGGATGTACGATAGGGTAGCCAGAGAAGTCGTAATGCTCGGCTTGTTTGGCAAAGTCGGCGTAGAGGTCATCTGTTTCAATGAAGTTTGTAAGACTGTCTGCAAAGAGAAATGAAAATATATTAAATATACAGCCTATATCGGGTCATATCGAACAAATAAAATAATTACCAGTATCTGTAAACAGAAGTTTTGCCTTATCTCCATACTGCGCTCTTATAACACACCATAATGAAAGTTGTACATCAATAACTTTGACAGATCAAGTATGGTAAAACCCATATATATAGGACGGTTCAGAACGATTTTCTTTTTCTTCATGTGAATCCCAACCAGTTCGTTTTGAAAAATCGACAATTTTTCGAATGCCGGTGAATTTACCTTCTTAATCACTTTCCTAGGTGTTTGTGCTAAATGGAATTCAATCCGATTCCGTAGATTTTCCATTGTTTTACCTACGTAGAAAGATAAGACAAACATTCAAATTGCTGCGTGTGTATTTACTTATGTGTGTACGCGCACTCACCGAAAACTGCATTATTCATTAATTTAAAAAAATCTTTCTCAAAATCATTGGTTGCTAATTTACGCTTTTCCGTATTGAAGTTTATGTAGTCTGCGAGCCAAGCTCCCTGCTCGAACGATACAACACGATGAAGCTTTCCTACCACAAGACCTTCTTCCACATAATATTTTAAGTTCCTATAATGAACTACGTATTTTGTTTTCGGGTTAAGATTCGGTACAAGTTTGGGTAGAGAGTCTTTCAACGGGATGTTCAGATGCTTTAACTGCTCCTTGGAGAATTCAGAAAATTCGTCGCTCTTGATGATGCGTTTTTCAGGTGCTAGTGGTAGATCATTATGATTGGCGTGAAGTTCTGCGGGATAGATAAGGTCTACTTCAACGATAAAGCCAACTTTATCATCATCCGGATGACGGAGAATTTCCTCGGTAGAGATGGAATCATCCCATTTGAAGTTTTTCATCGGCATGAGGTCTCTCATGACTGTTCCATATAGGTTGTTACAATCTACGAGATGGGAAATCGATCTTAAAACTTTGAATTTACGGAACCCTCAAATTACGGAAATTTACCTAAATATGTGATGAAACTATTAGATTTCTCCTCGTCGTATGTCTCGGGAATAAGATTATTATTGGCGGTTGCGAAACGGTGGCTAATAATAGATACTCCACCACGAATTCCTCGTTCTATCATCAGGTGCATATCAGGATCTAAAAGTAGATCCAACTCTACCTTTGTCATATGTAGAGCACTTTCCCATGCGAAACCGGGTCCCGTATAAGCGTGAGCGCTGTCCAACTTATAATAACTCTTACAAATTGCCCGGAATGACTCGAAAACATCAGCAAGTTGAAGGGTGTCAGTGGTTACGTACAGATCATGATACTCGCCTGTAATAAATGTGATTAGTATGTGAAAGGTTTTCACAAATAAAATAATCTTACCCATATTTTGGATATTAAAGGTTTTCCAGACATTCTGAGCGTGTTCATAGTCAGAATCACTGATGTGTGAGTCAGTAAGAATATTGAAGAACGCCTCTTTAGGAGGTAGTTTCTTCTCCTCAAATTTTTCTTCAGTGTCCATATAATCATACGGATACAGCCCTTTACGTAAGAGAACCGCGATTTCGTTAGGGGAGTAGATAGATTTTAAAATCGGAAATTTATCCGATCCTTCTTTGGCTAAGTTTTCTACGAGGGTTTCTAGTGAGGCGGGCAGAAATCTAAGTGAATCTACGAAACGTAGCCGACCTAACGAAAATGATACGAATTTTTCACTATTGGATGGAATACCCTATATCCTTATCCTTGATCAATCCAATTCGCTGCATAATTAGATGGGAGTCATATCCAGACAAATTGTGAAAAAATACAGGAACATAATTTGGTGCGTGTATTTGGAGATTGCAGGTGTTGTGTGCAGCTCCCCGATGCGCTCCAGAGTAATGGTCATGATCCCGCACTTTATAATCCCTCGAGGTAAAAGCACTACCACAGAGATAGCAGATGTCAGCCTGTAACCACGAGTTCGTCTCTAACTTCGTTAACTCCATTGGTATGTTTTCCTTGATTTTCTTCAAGATGATATCCGATTCATATAATAGGCTTTTGAGAAATACTGAAGTAGCATCGTCACCTCTGTATGTGACCGGTTTCCCGTTTGTACCTATAAAATTAATTTTAAGTAAAGACAGGGGGGGGGGGTGATTAAGAAATATTTTAGCTTACCATCTGGTCCAACAACGACGTACGAAAACCCACATGATTTGTGTAAAGCCAATGTAGTTGTTGAAGATAACGAAGAATCCGGCATACATGTATTAACCTTTGGCATTATAGCCTCAAAGTCCGCATATATTACGTACGGGACTCTCTGCCGCCAGGCGAACTTCTTGAACTTACAAATGGAATCATCGATTGGCATCGAAGTAAGCTGAGGTCCATGAAAACTGCACTCTTTAACATGCTGACTATGATTATGTTTCGCGTTTTCACCGGAAAATCTATGTAGACAGTAGCGGCAGTACCACATTGTACAATGATGATTAGAAAAATCACCACTCAAAAGTCGACTTAGATTCTTGATTAGACAAAAATGCTTCTTTTCGCCTCGACTTATTAGGAAAAGATCTATTTCTCGTTCTTCGACAACCCGGTTTTGACTCACGTGAATAGGAAAAATGACATCTTCATACGCGAAAATATTCACTGAAATTTCGTTTACATTTTCAAATGTACGTAGTTTTTTCGATTCATGTTGATATGGAAATGTTAATAAACAAAGATTAAGTTCGTCGACAAATGCGAGGTAATTAGTGACGCGTTGGGGGTTCGTTTCCGCGGGATGCAATTTCGCTAAAATAGAGTATATAAAGCAGCGATCGTCAGAGTTTTTGACATTAACGATAGCCTCCTTGTTTGCTAATTTGCTCGGCAATTCAATATATGAACCTCCGAGGAGTGGGGTATACATAACAATGTCTAGTTGCACGAATAAAAGCCGATCTAGCACCCATCCACTTCCTGTAGCTTCAAACTCAGACATTGATTGTTCGATTTTATCGATGTTAGAGTCAATCTGATCGTGGATGACGTCAGGAGTTAAAGTAGCGTTAGTAAAACCTCGAAAATATGGTAGAACTTCGCAAATCGATCCTGCATTCGCTAGGGGGCGGGTTTTAACGTGCGCGAATGATAATATACCACTTAATACCTTTCTTTGATTGGAGGCGATTTTTAATATATTCGCAAATAACCTGTCTATGTCTACTGATAAATTCCAAGGGGGCAGTTTCTACTGATGTTGGGGTTAACCTAGCAGCGAACACAACATCACCAATCGCCTCAACTTCCTCTCACTCATCGAGAGGGCTAGCTATATTTTCATCTTCGGTTGAAGTTTGGTGTGTAGAAACACGTTTCAGAGGCTGCGATTCGTTGTCCGAAGACGAACGCTGCCGTTTTCTTGGGTTACTTGGCGAGTTATCTGTGTTAGATGGTGGTGTCCCCGTTGCTGAGGGCACGCCAAGGTTGTGATCGCGGTTGTTATCATTGACGTGTTGTTTAGTCAAATGTTTATTTAAATTATTTTTCCGAGTAAATGATGCTCCGCACGAACGGCTATGTTGTACCAAATCTCGTTGTGTGGTGTACGTAGCGGTACATTTATCACATTGAAACAAGTGAATTAAAAGGACGGAGAAGCTGGAATTTACAAATCTACCATCAAACCCCAAACCGGAGAAAATAAAAATTGTGAGATGCGAAGATTATGAATTGGAAGGATATGACACGTAAAATATCCAGGATCGGGAGAATAAAATCGAGATGACTTCACTCTTCAAAGATCAGGCATACAATGAATTTAAATATGGACCGACGCTAGACATATACCGAGATAAGCAGGACTATGCGATAAAATTAATTTACGAGTCAATGCTAAAACCAACCCGAATTTTAATACTAGATCGCATAGGGAAAAAAACATCAACCTTATCTTATCGATGTTGAAAATTTCAAATACAGCAATAACGGGAAAATCCTATTTCGTCATTGTAAATACGGAAAACCCCAATTTCTGGTGTCTATATCACTATACTTAATCCAAAGAGGTGGTTTTTCCAAGTAAATATTGCGAATCGACATTACAAAATGGAACTAGAACCTAAGGATCGCTATATTTAGGATAAATAAAAAGGGAAAACCCCAATTCACCAAAGCTGTGGTTTTTCCAAGTAAATATTACAAATATTAGGATAAAGAGAGGAGAAATTCACAGATAAGCTCATTTCTCGACGCTTTGCAACCTGTCTCATCTCAATCGTAGATAAACACTTGAAAACCCTCTGATAAGAGTTATCTCTTATCTATAACCCAGATAAAAAGGGGAATCCCACGAATAAATTTAGAAAAAAGGGTGAAAGAGGGAGGGGGGAAATCGTTTAGGGAAAAACATCAGTCTTATCTTATCGATGTTGATAATTTCAAATACTACAATAACGGGGAAAATCCTATATCGTCATTGTAAGTATGGAAAAACCCAATTCATGGTGTCTATATAACTAAACTTAAACCAAAGAGATGGTTTTTCCGAGTAAATATTGCGAAAACGGTATGATTGAACTTGTGATAAAACCAGAGTCGACATTGCACAATGAAACTAGAACCTAAGGATCGCTATATTAGGATAAACACATTAAAAAAACCTACGACAAGAGATATCTCTTATCTATAAACAAGATAAAAAGGGGAATCTTGCAAATAAAGGGGAAAACCCCAATTCACTAAACTTAAATCAAAGAGGTGGTTTTTCCAAGTAAGTATCAAATATTAGAATAAAAAGAGAGGAGAAATTCACAGATAAGCTCATTTCTCGACGCTTTGCAGACTGTCTTATCTTAATCGTAGATAAACACTTGAAAAAACCTCTGATAAGAGATATCTCTTATCTATAAAGAGGATAAAAAGGGAAATCCAAATTAATTTAAAAAAATGGGGAAGGAGGGGGTCGTCTGCCCCTTTTTGATGTTCGCCTCGGCGAACAAAGGGACGACCCCCTCCTTCCCCCTTTTTTTAAATTAATTTGGATTCCCCTTTTTATCCTCTTTACTCCACGAACATTATCGGGACTGTCTGCTCAACGATAAAACTACGAACTTGAACGCATGACAGTGGGGTCTCTTTAGAGCTTTTAGTTACGCTAATAATTTGGCGCTTAAAAATTTAAATTTCCAATCATGAGATAGCGTACATTCATTCCACACTTGATAATAGGAGTAAAGATATAAAAGTATAATCTTGCCTTTGTTAGTGGTACCAACCAAAAGTATAGATAATGGTCTCTATGTGTAAGCAAAGAGATAAGATGCTGTCTCAACCTTTCTTTGAATTAAGCGTTAGTACGATAATGAAGTAGATGGTGTTTCAAATAAGTGATAAGTGTTAAAGCTACAGCATTTTAGACAAATTATCGATAAGAGAAAATGGTTTAGTGGTTAGCATGTAATTCTTACATTCAGGAGGGTTCGGGTTCGACTCCCGGGCTCACAAAATACAAAAAAAAAATTTAACTATCAAAAGCTTTATGTGTATTCCGACGAGCAATTTTTTCATGAATTCAAGGTACCTAAGCCAACGTGATTGGTTAAAAACCTAATTGTGTAACTGAAAGTCACGTGATGATGACGTACTTATCTAAATAAACAAAATTATAATATCACACAGTGAAGATAAGGAACTGCCTCTGCTGCGGCAGCCTGTTCTTGATTTCGAGGACTGCCGCTGCCGCTATGTTAAAGTATAGCGGCAGGCTGCCGCTATGTTAAATGTATAGCGGCAGGCTGTGCCAGACTGCCGCTATGTTAAATGTATAGCGGCAGGCTGTGCCAGTCCGCGCCTTTATACCCTACTGATGTAGGAAGCGATGTTAAAATCCAAAATAGTATAAAACGGCGCGTGTAAAACACGCGACTTTGGAAAACGGCGCACGAGGAAATAAAATATAGTAAAACTCGCGACTTTTAATAAAATTTAAAAAAGGCTCTAAAGCCCAAATAAAATTAGGCTTAACGCCAAACACGAAAAACTTTAAACTTCCGAAACGCCAAAAATAAACGAAAATACCGCAAATTAACGTAAATACCTTTAGTGCTGCGTTAAAACAAAAATCACAAAAAACGACCGAAAAATCGCGAAAACATGATAAATTCGCGGAGCGCAAAAATAAGCGTAAAACTCTCTCTCTCGAGAGAGAGAGGAGAGAGAGAGAAGAGATCATTAATTGGCGTCAAAATAAATCAAATTACTTTAAATAAGGGAAGAAACATTAAATATTACACTTGAGAATTTTAAAAGTAAATAATTAGTAATGAAATAATAAAAAGGTCATATAGGTGGTATACCTCACAAACCGTCAAAAGCTTCTAGTCCACTAAGATTAGCCAGAAGTACGAAACTACGCCTGGCTCTGTAACGAGAAATTACACGTGATTTACATTGATAAACTTTATGCGCGACATAATCCTCTAAAGTCATATTCATAAAAATATCTTGAATAATGACCTTCGACATCAAAAAAACCAGGTTGAAAAATCCATGTGATAAATACTCATTTACTAAGTAGAAAACATTGAAGAGCTCATGATTATGCCCTGTCAGTCTTGCAAACCAGTTTAACAATGATGCGTAAATAAGGGATACAAACGGGCAGTCAAAATAAACGTGTGTAAAGGTTCCAATTTCGGAACAAAAAAGGACAGGGGTGAGATACATCACGGATGATGTGATTAAGACGATTTGGAGTGGGCAAAGCCCCATGTGGGGCTTTGAAACCACTGCTGGTGTTGTACCTTCTTTTACCGCACTGAAGTTTTCTGACGAAAACCTTTAGAGATCAGAAAATTATATATAGAACGCGAGGACAATTTTTGGTTAAGCGTTAGGCGCACAACACCTTGAGGGGTTGAACATTCGACTTCAAATACTGGATGCTCCGATATTCCAAATAGATTGTCGGATATCAGTCTTTGGTTGTTAAAAACGCGTGGAAAAACCCGAATAAGGGAGCTTATAATCGATCGGTGCTGAAGCACCATCAAACGAAAAGGGCGTGTATCACCAAACATAGATTGATCGGTTACGAAAAGACCAAATTGTCCTATAAAGTCCCTTACACGAACTAGTCCAGCACGAACATAGAATCCATGTCCTATGGCAGGTAAGCTCTGTCCATGAACGTTCGTAATATAAGATACATCAAACACCGGAAGTGACAAAAAAACATCGCGATTAATAAATTTTGGTAGTACCCGGAAAGGTAGCGAATACCATGATAAAAAAGCGATTGGTAAAATGAGTCTTTAAAGCGCGTAGTTAAGAAAGAAATCACGACATAGCACTAAGAGCTGCCCCAGCCATAATTGTATGAGGACAAGCCGAAATGTCATTATCGAGTAAAGTATAGGCAGCCACAACGCGAAACGCACTAGCTTTACTCGACAAATTAACAAGACCAATACCACCGAAACGCCGCTCTTGATATAAGGTAGGGGCATCAATCCAGTGAATGCCGTCCCAAATAAAACTCAGAATAAGAGCCTGAGCAGCTTGTAGAAATTGTGCAGGTGGCTGTAAAACCTTAAAACAATGCCATAAGACCAATACCACCGAAACGCCGTTAGGTTATTGACCACTAAAACTCTACCCGTGACCGAACAGAGATGACGGTAGCGAAACCAGCGACCAAGCACTTTGCGTAATAATCGGGTCCCAGTTGTGGGCTGTATATTCAGGTGTGTTCCCGAGGGAAACACCAAGAAATTTGTCACCATCCGAGCTGGAGTTAATGCCAAGAGGTGTATCAGTACGTCCTTTCCAAGACCCACTCCATGATATGAAGCTTTTGGCACAGTTGCCCTTGGCACCAGACGTGGCGCGATAAAGGTCTATACAGCGTTTTAATAGGAAAACTCATGATCACCGCGTAAGTGGCATTGACCAAGCGATAATGAGGGAGGCCTACTCGATTCATAATCGACGAACGTAGTAGAATCATTGGCAAAGTATAAAGAGCCGAAAGTGGACAGCCTTGGCAGATACCGCGATTAAACGGTATAACGTCAGTTACGGTACTAAATCGCTACCGAAACATAAACTAATTGTATAAAACGCGCAAGTGGCGTAGAGAAGCGCGGGGGATGCCGAACCGTACAAGCACCTGAAACAGGTAATCGTGTTCAACGCTGTCAAACGCTTTCTCAAAGTCTATGTTGGCTAAGGCTAAAGGCTCGTTGGTGATGTTCGCAGTTAGAAGTAGATCGCGAAGTGTAGATGAAGTGTTATGAATCATACGGCCAGGTATACCGTATGATTGAGTTTCATGTATGAAAGAAATGGCCACCGTTTTAAGCCGGAGAGCTAGACATTTACCATAGATAGAGGGCGCCAATTTCTGATATCGTATAAGTCACCTGACTTTGGAAGGAGCGACATCACAGATTCTGAGAAAGTGCCGTGATAAGCACTATTCTGGGCAAGATCACCGAAAACGTTTGTAACTATAGGCTGAAGGATGTCCAAGAACTTGAGGTAGAATTCAATCGGTAGGCCGTCGATGCCAGAGGCTTTACCGAGAGGGAGAGAGCGTAACGCAACAGCAATCTCATTGGCCGTGAGCCGTCCTTCCAGAGACTTATATTGAGCATCGTCCAGGTGAGGAAGACCATGAAACAAACCAGTATTAGGCAAGCCAGCACAAGGAGGAGTGGAAATGGAGTATAGGGAGGAGTGGAAACGGAGTATAGGGAGGAGTGGAAATGGAGTATAGGGAGGAGTGGAAATGGAGTATAGGGAGGAGTGGAAATGGAGTATAGGGAGGAGTGGAAATGGAGTATTGGGAGGAGTGGAAATGGAGTATAGGGAGGAGTGGAAATGGAGTATAGGGAGGAGTGGAAATGGAGTATAGGGAGGAGTAAAAGGATACAAGGTGTGTACGAATGGCGCCGGGGTCACGAACCAAAACGCCAGTGTTATCATAAAGACCATTTATGACCAAGGAAGATCGTGTCTTCTTATCTAGACTATAGAAGGTTTTAGATGGCGTATCTACAGCATTGAAGTGAGATTCACGTGCTTTGGTGAGGGTAGCCTTAGCTCTACCTAATAAAAGAGATTGTAACTCCTCTAAATTGCGAGTGTGATCTACCGTGCCTGGCGCAGCCGTCGACACCCGTGACTCAAGCAGGGAAATCGCTATAGAATCACGCACACGATACTCATGAGAGAGAGCGTCATGGCATGAAACTTAATAGCAGGTTTAAATATATTGAGCCACCAATAGCTCCAGGTAACAAAGAGAGGGTGCTCCAGAATGAGACGACCTATCTCAGCACTCAGACCGCCCCAGAACCTTGCGAAAACGTAGAAGCAGCACCTCCCAATTTTGAGCAACGTATTCCGACGTGTTACCCAGAAATATTCCCAGGAATTTACCACCAGTCGATCGGGACGGAATATTGAGAGGGGTGTAAGTGCGGTACTTCCAAGAACCGCTGCATAACTCAAAACTCTTTGTGTAATTAACCTTAGCACCGGTCGAATCACAGTAGAGGTCAAGATTGGTTTTTAAGATGTCAGATTCATGGTTTTCGCGTAGGATGGCGTCAAAATCGTCAGCGTAGGTGGCATTGACCTATTTGTGGTGCGCAGGACCTACTCGATTGCCAATCGAAACGCAGAGACGAATCTTAAGCGGTTCAAGCGCGAATGAAAACAGTAAGTCCTGTCTTATACCGCGTTTAAACGGCACAATATCAGTTACCGAATTGTTAAAACGTAATCTAAAGATTGATTCATCGTATAAGACGCGTAGGAGATTTATAAAAGATGGTGGAATACCAAATCTTTGAAGCACGTAAAAAGATAATCGTGATTAACACGGTCAAAGGCCTTTTCGAAGTTAATGTTAACTAGGGCCAAAGGCTCATTTGTAGAATTCGCGGTCGATAAAAGCTCACGTATCGTCGATAAGGTATTATGAATCGTTCGCCCAGGGATGCCGTAGGTCTTGGATTCATGAATCACTGAACCCGCCACCGTCTTAAGCCGGATAGCCAGACATTTGCCGTATATTTTGTAGTCGGAATTGGTTATTGATAAAGGCCGCCAATTATGATATAAGTCGCCGTCTTTTGCGAGTAACGACATTACTGACTCCGATATAAAACGCCTTGGAAGACGTGTAAACGGCTTTAAAGTGGGACTCGCGAGCCCTAGTGAGGGAAGCCTTAGCTCTACTGAGTAAAAGGGACTGTAATTAATCTACAGTGTGAGTGTGTTCCACCATACCGGGAATACTAGCTGATACCCGAGACTCAAGGAGAGATATCGCCAGATAATCTCTCACACGCAACTCGTTGAAGAGTATCATGGCATGGATTTTAACATCGGGCTTGAAAATACAGAACCAACAATATCTCCTGGTAACTAAGGGAGGGCGTTCATCAATGAGACGTCCTATCTCAGCACCGAGGGCTCCACTAAAATGGTCATTATCAAGATCGGTTGGGTTCATCCGACAGAACGGGGAACCACGAGGAATATTACACTCAGTTTGAAAGTAACAGAGAACGGCGTCTTGATCCGAAAAGAACGTGGGCACGTGCTTAACGGAAAACAACGCATTCACTGTAGAAAATTTAGTCTATCTAATCTAGCGGAACACAGAACACGGTCTTTACGCATGCGCCACGTGTAAGTTCGGGATTGAGGGTGGAGGTAGCGATACGCATCAATCAATCCAAGATCATTCACAAAACCACCCATAGCACGCGCAACACAGGATCTGCGCTCAATGCACGCGTGGCGGTCCAAATCCGGGTTAAGCGTGGAATTAAAGTCTCCAAACACATATATATTATCATCATCGGTAGCCATTCCTAGTTTGCCATTGATAAACTCCAGGGTACGAAGAGTCAGGTCATCGTCGGAGGCCGAAAGATAAACACCAACCAAGTGTTCGAAAAAAGGGGAGGTAGGAGTGCCACGGGCAAGCCGTAGATACACACAATTACCCTCAAATGTGCCAAAGTACCTACAAAAGGCTGAATTGCCGGGGACACACCTAACAATACCCCGCACCAACAGAAAAGAAACAAGTTGGAAAACCAAAATATAACCTCCCCGACCCCGACGTTGAGGTAACATAATCTAGCCTAATCCTACCTAAAATAAAAGATGAAAAGAAATGTTGAGTATTGGAAGAGTAGAAGAAACAGCGTGCATTTCTAACACACATTTCTATTTCCCATAATTATATGCGGGAGGGCGTAGATTTGTTAATAGACACCCCAAATTAAATGTTTATTTTCAAAGTAAAGTGCTTGTAATATAAATTTACACTTGAGCATAGGCTGTACTGTGTGATTATCTTCGATAATCCACTGATTTGATAAAAACGAAGGATTTAGTCTGGGATGGCAAGGAAGACAAGGAATTAAAAGGACGAAGATATGGTAGCAAGTTCCTCTTGGACAAACCAAGAAATACTCTAGACTGAATGTTCTATTTACAGCCCATTGTCGGTAGATGATTGGCAATTACTTCCGGTACAGTTTTCGTCTGAAATTCTTGTTTTGACGTGCTATTAGAGAGGATCATTACTGATATTTTCATCATACGAGAGATCCCAGTCATTGGATGGAGCTGGTCGAGAGGTTATTTTCCAAACCGGCTGACAAGACGTTAGTTTCCACTCCTATGATAAAAAAAAATCTTAAAGACTGAAAGTAGACTAATTTCCATACTATTAGTATTTATACTTGAATAGCTCCTTTTATGTTTAGAATAACGAGGCCTATGAAGAACTGTCGAGCTTTTACTGACTGTAGGTATTTCAAATGTTGAGTCCGAAAACACTCACGGCTTGCATTTTTCAATTCTTCGTAGCCAGGCAGTCTCTTTCTGGTGATAAATGAAAGCCGTGTCGATGCTCTGTTGACTTCAAATGGTGTTGACATTCTGCGCTGGTTGATTTTCTCACTCAAGTCATTATAGCTCTCTTTGGTCTCGCCTCGTCTCGTCGCCTGGTCTGCCAACGAAGTTCACTGTACACGGCTGCTTTTGATTATGAAAATATTCGGAAACGTTTCTTGGTTTTATAGTGGAGAAAAAGGAAGCCTATTGTTTTTTTTTTTCAACATCAGATGTCCATTTTTATTCAAAATTGTTGTTTTTTAAACACGGGAAACCTATTGTACTTATGTCCAAGGAGAGTTTTCACGACTATAATTTTTCTTAATAGGTTTAACATTTTGTATCAATCCGCCTCAGCTTTAAATCTTATGTCGTTTCTATCTTGGATGCCCGTGTAAACGTATCTTTATTTAGATTCTTCAATCCACCCCAAGTTTGCAGCAAGCCTTAGCCTATACTGCCCGTTATACCTTTGCTTTTTGGACTAAATGATATATAAAAAACCGCTTAGCGTGTGCTGCCAACTCAAACTGGTATTAAACGGTCACATTTCTTTAAATTTTTGGACAAGGTGTAATGTTCTTACAGAGACATAATAGAATAAATTAGCCACATTTCTAAGTAATGCGATTTAAATTCAATAGCCTCAGTTTATTCGAGTACTCTACCCAAAAGATCGTGAGAAAGAGGCCTCTTATCACCGAAATATAGGCGAGAAACGATTGCCCACACAATCGAAGACGACACCACCGCGCAAGTGAGAGGGTTCACCACAATTCTAAACGCTAACGTAAACCACCCATTGGAGTAGTACATCTATGAGTACCGAATCTGTAAATCTCGTTTAAATAGGCCGATAAGAGATTTATTAAAGCTAAAAAACCTAATGATAAGAAATCGTGCCTACTTTCTAATTACTGTGAATTTAATGGGATACTCATGATATAATATAATGATATAATAAAGAACCCATTGAATGTAATTTTCAGTTATCGATAAAAAAATACCATTAAAAATAGCTTATCTACTGTTCAATAAATTAAATTTTTGTTCATCAATTTAGAACCACTTACAAAAGTTCGGCTAGGTTTTTGTTTTAACCTTTTCGTAACCCATTCAGCCACCTTCCTCTCTATTACTTCATATACCTTATCATTCTTTCATTATTGAAATCTTTGTTTAACCAAGAATTCAATGAATATTTCTTATCATTCTACTGTTTAAGAAATAAAATGTTTGTTTACCATTTTGAAGCAATTAATAAAGCTCGGCTAAGCTTATGATTTCACCCTTTTGTAACCAATTCAGGCACCTTACTTTCTACTACTTCATGTATTTTATCAATATTCCATTATTTAAATCAGTGTTTAACTAAAGATACTCTCGTACCAGAAAGAAGTCCTATCAAATTTTGTCAAAGTACCTTTGTCTCTATTAATTCGAATTCAGTGGACGGTGGATCTTGGATACCCGTGTAAACGCACTTTTATTTAGATTCTTCAATCCACCCCAAGTTTGCAGCAAGACTAAGCCTATACTGTCCGTTATAACTTTGCTTTTTGGACTAAATGATGTATGGAAAACAGCTTAGCGGGTGCTGCCAACTCAAGCTGCTATTAAATGGTCACATTTCTTTAAATTTTTGGACAATTTCTAAAATATCTTCTAAACTATCTCGAATTTTAAATTTATTTTTCAGCTTCGTTATTCATTAGATTCAGTTAATCAATATTATTGTTTTAAATTAATATTTAAATGTATTATACGCTTTAATTCACTAAAAGATATCGCGGAATAAGGGCAAAATAGTTAGGGGAAAAGGGGTATATATAGCTTTCGCGGACCTTTATTCATTGAGCGAGTAACCGAGAAGAGTTACTAGTCTAGACGTTTATCGTACCACAAAGACCCGTAGAGGGAGGAGTTGAGTGGAAGGGACGCCTCGCTAATATGGCCCGCTGAGATCGGAGTGGGAGACGTCCCATTGCGTATAATCGCCTTCAACTGTCCAGCATCGAGCTTCGACTGTAAAGTGGATGGTGGAAGGTGATAATATGCAATTGGAGATGTTCAATTGCTCGACTCTTGAAACTTATTGTGGCAGCCACGCTTAAAGGAGGTAATTCCCGTTAAACGGAATTAACGATAAACTGGTATGATAATGTCTCTAGACTTTTGGCTCCACGAGCTAGGTCACGTGATATCCGCTTACACAGGATATCTGCTTACACAGGAAGTGACAGACACACACACACATAAGACCAGTGTAAAACCTCCCCCTGAACTAAAGTTCAGTCGGGGAGGTAAAAATGCCATTCAATTGAGACCAGAGGTGAGAATTACTAAACGACGACGTTCGACTCCTGAACAAACAACAAAGGGATGATGACGCGTGACAAAGTCCCAAGCCCTGGAATTCGTGACACCAGTACCAGCACCACGTACATTAAGCGATAGGATACTAAACATAAGGGTAAAGGGAATGGAGAGGAAAGGATGCTGACTTACCCTACTGAGATGAGTGACAGATTGAAAAAGTGTCGTCTGTAAACCGTCCTGGCTGCTGTCAGATTAATCAAGGCTATACTGGAATCAGTATATGCGTACACCATAATCTGGCGCGTGAGAGTTTCCGCTAAGGTGCCAATTGGTGCGTACTGTTTGGTATGTTCGTGCTGTGCCACACCATCGAGAGCAGTAGCCTTCGTTACAAATTCAATGACGGCGTCCATTGAGAAGGCCGGGGTAAAGGCACCCCGATTGTCACGCCACGTATTTAGGGTCAAATAAATGGCGTAGTTGGAAGCACCAGTCTTCTTCACCTCCCCCTCCCCCACCTGTCCGTGCGCAGGGTGGGGGTAGTGTTCCATCCTTGTCGTGGTGAGGGGGCCCGAGTTCTAGGATCCGTCCTAGCTCCGCGAATTGGAACACGGCCGTCTCGCCCACACCCGGCCGGCTCGCGGGTGTCGTATTACCCGTTTCTGCGGGGTACGGCCTCAGGCAGCTCCCTCTGCCATTGAGCCGGTCTTGTTGGGTCACGGTTACATGATAGGGGCCGTATGCTGCAAAGAAACGTAAGGCAGCAGAATCTCCAAATAGAAGACTTAAACGGCAAAGACTATCAAGCAACTTTCCGATTAAATACTTAACACCAAGAAGCAAGTCAGTTCGTTTATCGTGAGTAAAGAACAACCGTTCTTTCTTGAATCGAAAGGTCTCTAAGTTGAATGCCGAATTAAAGCTTAGGACAGTGAATCTAAGTATGGAGAACTCAACTGAGATGAGTAACGTAGTAAAAATCATTAATGAACAATTCAGCTCTACACTTGAAGAAACATTAAATTCCACAAGTGGTCAAACTCAAGAAATTCTAAAAGCTTCATGGGAGAATGATTCAGCGCAAAAACATCTTGAAGAAAAAAAAGACTTCCTTCCGCTACAAGAAAAATCTCTTACTTCTCCTCACATCCGAGAGTGGAATGCTATCACCCTGAGGATTGCGCTAGCTGTTTCTAGCCGAAGCCCAGCTGCTTACGAAGCATTGAGAAGCTTTAAAATTTTAAATCTACCAAGCGTTTCTACATTGAAAGAAAAAACACGTAAGCTAAATCATAATGAAGAATACTTAGCTGAAGAAAAAATTAAATATCAAAAATTTAGAATGGACATGGAAGCTAAGGGTTATCTCGTTCCAACTGGTACTGGAATTTTAATTTTTGATGAGGTTAAAGTTATAAACAAAATACTGTGCAACAGTAAAACCCACGAGTTTGTCGGATTCGCTATGGACCAAGAAGACTGGCCAGAACTGATTGATATCTATAAGGATCCAACACATCAAGCGCCTTCTCCTACTAATTATGTCCTACAATTTCTATGGAGAGATTTAACTTCCAGAACTGATGTTATTGGACCTTATTTCACTTCGTCGTTCACATTCCAGCAGAAAAAATTAGTAACATCTTTATATCAAACTATCGAGGCTTTTGAATTGTATCAGTTCAAATGTGTAGGAATTGTGTGTGACGGAGCAGCTGAAAATTTGGCGCTAATGAAAGTTACAATCGGATTAAATGGTGCATTTGGATATAAAAAAAAACATTGACGGATTGTACGACTTTTCAATCGACCCTAGTTTTAAGAACCCTTTTTCAGAAAAGCCAAGACTAATACACTGGATAATTTGTCCATCTCATCAAATGAAAAATGTAATTGGACAACTTTATGCATAGAGGAAGGATGGACCCAAAAAATTTTCCAGGAACAACGTGACCTTTGGTTGGAATGATATTGAAGATGTCCATAAGAGAGATAAAGAGAGGACCAATCAAGGACAAATGAGGTCAGCCAGGAAATTGTTAGAGAGCTATATTAATCGTAGCTCCGAGTAAAGTCCTACAACAGGAAGAAGTGTTGAGTGAACTGTACGGATTTGCCCATGGAACCACTAGCATCCAATATAAACGAGAGAGTACAAAATTAACTTATGAATACTTAAGAGCGTGCAATCAATTATTTGAAAATGGAACGCTCCGGGCGCAACGAGTAGAAGACATGACTTCAAAAGTACTTCAGTCTATTGAAAAAGGCTATTTATTTTTTGAGCAGTGGCTACGGGAAATTTTAGATATTAATCCTGACATAAATTTGAATAGTTCAAATCAAACTGTATTCATTTCGTGGCAAACTTGGGACTTACTCCGCGTTATTTACTACGGATTTAAAGGCTTAGCAAGAGAATTTTTTAACATGAGCCCGGGGTACTTCCTATCTTTTATAAGAATAACCGGTAGTGCCATAGAAAGTTTATTTTCTCAAATAAAGTATGCAGCTGGTGGAAAAATTACACTTGCTAGTGATAGAAAAGCCGATGCCATTAGGAGAAATGTGCAGGGATGGAATTCTTCCAATAAATTTCATCGCGACCAGCTGATATTAATTATCGAAGCTGATTTAACAGTTAATAAAAAGTAGTTTGGAATATTCAGGTAACTTTTTTACCTCCCCGACTGAACTTTAGTTCAGGGGGAGGTTTTACACTGGTCGTATCTGTGTTTGTGTGTCTGTCTGTGTGTCACTTCCGGTGTAACCGGATATCACGCGACCTAGCTCGTGGAGCAAAAGGTCTAGAGACGTAATCATACCAGCTTATCGTTCAATTCCGGGGAATTACCTCCTTTAAGCGTGGCTGCCACATTGAGTTTCAGGTATCGTGCAATTACATGCAAGAGGACGTCTCCAATTGCATATTTTCGCATTTCACCATCCACTTTACGGTCAAACCTCGATGCTGTACAGTTGAAGGCGATTATAAGCATAGGGACGTCTCCCACTGTCCAACCTTCAGTTTCCGATCTCAGCGGGCCATACTAGCAAGGCGTCCCTCACTAATATGGTCCTCATCAATCTTCCACTCTCCAAACATCGCCCCACCAATGGGTAAATTAGCTTTGCGAACCAAGCGCCTAGAGATCAAGAATCAACAAGACATTGAAGGGAGGGGGTTTTCCTCCCAACTTCATGGCCACATCACTCGATTAATAAAGGCTTTCGAAGGGTTTATATACTACCTTTTTGGAATGAATGCAAATTAGGCTTATGGTGTGATATCGTTTACGGAAATGAAACGCAATATTAATTTATATTATAATTAAAATTATCAATATGGTTAAACTTAATCTAATTAATAATTCAGTTGAAAAATAAATTTAAAATTCGAGATAGTTTAAAAGATATTTAAGAAATTGTGCAAAAATTTAAAGAAATGTGACCGTTTAATACCAGCTTGAGTTGGCAGCACACGCTAAGCTATTTTCTATATATATCATTTAGTCAAAAAAGCAAAGGTATAACGGGCAGTATAGGTTTAGGCTTAATGCAAACTTGGGGTGGATTGAAGAATCTATATAAAGGTGCGTTTACGCGGCTACCCAAGATTGAAACGACATAATTTAGATAAGAGCTAATATACTATATAATATAATAACTTCGATTATACTCGGTACAATTTTACCCAGTTCAAGGGGAATTGGTGTATAAGGCTTAAAGCTGAGGCGGATTGATACAAAATGTTAAACTTTTGTCATGAACTTTAAATTCAGAAAGAAGCTTTCTTTTTCTTATAGGTAGACTAGTAGTAACCTTGTATTCTTGCATGGATCATTTTACGAGTCCACTTATGATAGAAATTTTCTATTTCTAGAGAATGCCATTCTACATCTTGATGTAACGCTTCATAAAACTCTTTTTTCACTTCATATTTTTGCAGCAAAGCGAAACTTTCTTCCACACATTTCTAAAATAAAACCAGAATAAAATTAAAATTTAAAGAACTTTCTTCAACTACACCTGACAAAATTAAAATGTTACCTTTATCATCTTTGACCCGTATTTAATTAGAGAGTTCCTGTTGGCAAATTCGCAAACTTTTTCATTTACACAATAAATGGAAGGAGACTTTTTTCTAGGAAAAAGCATTTTCCCATTATCCCTAATTTTTAAATCTATTGGCAACTCTTTCTTTTCATGGTCTTTCATACGAATATTCATGGTACACTTCAAGAGATTCTGGTCATGCATTCTCTTCTTAAAAGAGTGTTTATTTTCAATACTGCTTAGCCGAGTCCTAGATGAAATTTCTCCAAGGCAACCTCCTCCAAGTTTATATAGAGCTGAATCAGTTTCTTCTACAACGCTTACTGGAATGTGTTCTTCTTGATTCACTTCTATGTTAATTTGTGCAGGTTGTAACTTTTCAGGAAACTTCGAGAACTTTACAGTAGGTTAATGTTACTGAAGTGACAATATTGATCAACATTGCTTCACCATGGCCAGAAGTAGTAAGGTTAAGGTCTCTTAACTCCCTTGCTTGGAAATAATAATTTGCCGTGAACTCTGCCGTTGATTTGTTGGTTCGAATTTTGGTCTGATCTATAATTTCACTTCCTTTCCCATCTTCAGAATCTCCAGGGATGTTTTTCTTTGGCCTTCCACGTTTTTTGAGAATCGAGGGTTGCAATTTCTCTTTTAGTTTTTCATATATTTTGATGAGCTCTAACAAATAATTTGATACATTTTCTGACTGTAACAATGCTAAAAATAACTCTCCTTTCCGTTTAAGATTTTTCAAAAAACTAACTAAATCATGATGTACTTCTGCCTGTACATTCTGCATGATTAAAAAATTACATATTACAAACTTTAGCCTAGGTCATACGATAGTAAAAACGATCGTATTTTCGTTCCTAGATGGCGAACTAATCTACCCGTGATGCACTCGACTATTTTCTAAGTGGGCGGGTGGGATGAAATTTTCGACTCTCATTTTTCCACCCTCCCCCTGGGGTACAGAGAAAATGTGTCGTAAAAAATAAAGGCTTCATCTATTTCTGCTAATATTAATGCAAAACCTCTACTACCCAGGAAAGGAAATTCGAACCTTGAATCTCAACGCTCATTATCTGATAATCTTCAAAACACCGAGAGACCAATCTGCGATTCTACATTTGACGAAACAAGTTTCTCCAGTCAACAGCAAATACGTCGTAGTCGCGTTCAGATAAGCTACAGCTATCAGTTGCGGATATCTATTCGTAGACCTCAAAGCTACAACTCCGGAAGATAGAAGATTAAAGACCGGGATATTACCAGGAGAACAAACCGCCATTTTTGTACCAAAATGACCGGAATCATCGAAGCAAACTTCTTCAGATTCCAAGGCCAATGGATTGTGAAATAAGTAACACTATTCGTGAAGGAGACGGGCGAACACGAGGTCTGGATCTTTAAAGCGCCATTCCCTTTTACGAACTTGTCGTCTAAGGATAAAAGGCAATATAAAAATCTATCGTGTTATCGAGGTTTTAGAAGACTGAAGTCACTAACGCCGAAGACCTTGGTTGCCCGAGACTAATAACTATAATTTGTGGAACGCGTAGAACTTGTACGTTTCACCGAGACGAGAACAATTGTACGCTCGTGAAAGCTGTCGATTAGCTACATGGCTCTGCCGAAGAGAGTACACGAGCACTTACTTTTTTAAATATCTGAGTTCGTGTAACGCGTGTCAACGAAACGCCGCCATTAAATAGGCGAGTAAAGAAGAATTAAAAACCATCGCTGAATGTTGTATAAATATACTGCAGAGTAACGTTTCTCTCACAGATGACAAGAAGAAGCGGCTGAAGAAGCATTGCAATTCCATACGTCGCGTGGCCAAGAAAAATACTCCTGCTAAACGAAGACAAATTTTAATTCAAAAAGGCGGATTTCTCCCAATATTACTTCCGATAATCAGTTCGATAGCCGGGGCTATCCTATCTAAAGTTATCAATTAAAGATGGCGAAAATAATGCTATTAATCTCCGAGGAGACGTACCAAAGACTTAATTCGGAGAAAGATTTCAAAGTGGATAAAACTCTGGAATTGGAAAAGATCGATAAAATTAAAGGCATTCTTGACGATCCCAATTTGAACAACACGGACAACATTAATCGCTATAATCACATGCTCTCGAGGGTTATTAATAAAAGATCGAAGTGCGGAGATTGCTTCCGGCTTGCCGTCATATATGACTACGGAGTGTTTAGATTTATACAAATGGTTAGAGTTAACATTGAAAATTAAATGTACTGACGCCGGGGAGTTGATTTACAATAAGCGTAGAGTCATAGGATCGAACATCGTCGATCTATTAGCTTATTCAGTATCAAAATCCAAGAAAGAAAATCGCCGTCCCGGGTTCGAAAGAGTTCTACGAATTGTTGTATAAAGTGAACGCTCCTAGATCTCTAATAAAAATCCTCAAACGTGACTTCATCCCACCCGAGAAGAGGGAATATAAAGATGAAACGGATGAGTATTATTCTGACGATAGCGAACCAATGAAGGGTCGCGGTTTCTGTAATTGGATTTCATTGTAATATATTTACCAATAAAATACACTTGAATATATTTTCTAGATTCATTTATGAATTAGGCTTTGACATGGAGAGTGATAATGTCGATGTTGTCTCTGTAGGACTTTTAGCGCCTCTATTCGAGTCATTTATAAATTCTCCCAAGCTATTAACTGCAGTTTTAATTGTATTTATAATTATAATTATAGAAAATAGCGATTTTGTATTCTTGCATTATAGCACTTCGAACAACTGTTCATTCAATGGAAAAACTTAAAAAAAATTATAATAAGGTTTCGGATCCGGGGTCTTACGGTAGTGTTGACGGCTTATACCGAGCGGCTAAGGATTAAAGGTTACCGTCAGAGAAATAAGCGACTTCCTTAAAACACAAGATACTTATACACTTCACCGGAGTGCTAGGAAACACTTCACTAGAAATAAAACTATAGTCTACGGGATCGACGAACAGTGGCAAATCGACTTGCCATTACCAGATATAATAACGGTTTCCGTAAGTTTGCCTTCGTGGTTGCGATCAAGGACAAGAAAGGAAAGACTATTCTCGGAGCGTTAAACGTCATTTTGGATTCCGGACGTACGCCGAAACGAATCCAATCGGATCACGGTAATGAGTTTGTATGCAAGGAAGTACAAAACGAGTTAAAGGGTAGAGGGATAAAGTTTTTCGCCCCTGAATCAGAACTAAAAGCGACGATAGTGGAGAAATTTAACTGGACTTTGAAAACTCGAATGTATCGATATTTTACGGAAAATAATACCTTCAAATATGTCCATGTTCTAAAAGAGATGGTGAAAGCTTATAAACATAGTTATCATCGATCTATAAAGTGCAAACCCGTCGAAGTCACGTCGGCTACATCAAAACGTGTTTGGGAAAATCTACATGGTGACGTAGATTTCTCGACTCCGCTTTCTTTCCCCTTTGATGTTGGTGACGTAGTTCGTATAAGTACCTCTTTGATAAAGGATACACATGGTCGGAAGAACTTTTAAAAATTTCTGAGAGATTAGCTAGTAGTCCTCCTGTATATAAGATACGTGACTTGAAAGAACAGCTCATTACTGGGATTTTCTACCGAGAGCAACTACAGAAAATTGGCAAGGACCTGAGTAACAGCGTTTTTAAAATCGAAAAAGTGTTGAAAAAACGACGCAAGGCTGACGGAAGTATCGAGAGATTCGTCCGCTGGAAAGGGTACCCGCCATCATTCGACAGTTGGGTGCAGGAAATTGACCTTGCATGATGACGTTCTACATCACCCTGCCGTCAGACAGTTCTACGAGTTACTTGCCAGGGAATACAATCAGTAAATTCCGAACACATTTACCGTAATCGGTTAAATTATAAGGTCCGTACGAAGTGGCTTTGGTGGAATTCATCTATCCCCACACATGGAGCAAATGAGATCGGCGTGCTGGATATCGTTAACTTCCCACGGGGAAAATAGAAATAGCACGAGTCATTCGAGAATGGTAGAACTCCCCGCGGGCTACTACGGAAATAAAGAAGACCTATTGGAGAAACTCAATTATGACGAAGATGATATCTCGAACATCACTATACTGAAAAAGGAGACGCCAGTCGAGGGTGATATGTTCGAGTCGGATACGACGACGAATGTTAAATACACGTTTAGTTATATCGCGCGATTAAGACGTGTTGAAGTTTCCGTAAAACCGGATCACTCGTTAACTATACCGGGAGAGTTGGCGGTCATGTTGGGAGTATGAAAGACAATACAAAAACTACAACCCTCGTCCACGCGAGAATAAATCCGGTGGATTTAGACGCGGGTCTTCATTCACTCTTCATATATTCTGATATCGTTGAAAGCAGGGCTGTAGGTGATGTTCATGTTCCGCTTCTACGAATAACGAGCGTCCAAGGGGATACGGTAGACAGAGAATTTTCTCGTCCTCATTACCTCCCAGTTTCCTGCAATTCCTTTCAATCTATTGAAATTAACATTATGAGTGAAATGGGTGTACCCGTCAAGTTCGAAAGAGGTAAAGTTCATGCGACTCAACATTTTAGACCTCGAGAATGTGGTCGCCCTTATAAATAAGCCGACAGTATGGACGTGTTCGCCATTCTTATCGAGAGAGTTAAACGAGACACATCATGAAGCAACAACTGTCCTCCACTCAATCGAACTACGATCGTCACTTTTTAAATCAAATTGGGCACGGAATTAAGGTTGACTACGCTAAATATTTCCAAAGTCAAATAGGAAAGGGTTCTATACCCGTATACCAGGATCTTCCCGTTCAACAAGGATACGGTCTAGGAAACTTTATCGCCTCGGCGTTCCGTCGAGCCGTACCACTTTTGAAGAACGTAGCCGTGTATCTTGGGAAAAAACTGTTAAATACGGGATCTAAAATCGTTACCGACGTAGCCAGCGGAATTCCCGTAAAATCCGCGGCTAAATCTCGAGGGAAAGACGCTGCGAGAGATGTCGTAATCAGTGCCGCGGACGAAATCGCTAGCATGACTGGAAATGGGCATAAAAGAAAGTGTAAGCGTCGGAGACTAGTCAGTTCCGCGACGAACAGGAAGAAGAGAAGACCGTTCTAAAACCCCTCCGATATATTTTCTACAATATTATGGCTCATATCCATCCCGATTCCCAAGGTTCGGTTAGTTCCGAAGTCGAACTTTTCAACGTACCACTCACGAACGCTAGTATAGTTAGTGGAGAATGGGTTGAGTATAGCCCCATCTCGAACATTAACGAAAATTCAACTCTAACCTTCGCCGTGGCCGGAAACTCCGATACGTACATTGATTTGCCCATCTTCAAGTTAGACTCGTCGACCCAATGGACGGGAGAACAATTCCAGCGGCGGCAGTAATCGATGTGGCTGGCGTAATCACCTCACCGGCGGACGTGGTAGCGCCCGTGAATCTGTTTCATTCGAGTCTTTTTAGCGAGGTACACGCAAGGAAGATGAAGGGGTAAGGAACGGCCGCCTCACGTTATAACTTGTGTCGTTCAAGCTCAGCTTCTGCTTCCAATTCCCCCTTTGGTTCCCCCCCCCCCCCCCCTTGGCTGATACATATTTTCTAATGCGCATCCTTTTTCGCGCACTCTACGTGTAACACTCGTGACTCCTTGCTAGAGAAGGAGCGACCTATGGATTTTCTCAGCAGTGGTGCCAATTTACAATAAGGTTTCGATTCCACCACAGTTTGCAGCGCGTAAATATTTACCTTATCCGTTATCCTTACGAATAGTTTATTTATAGGGATATTGAGCTCCTCGCTTTACGCGCGCTGACCATCACGTTTGGTGACCATTCGCCCGCAGCTGGTTCACTCTCTGTGGTTCACCTTAATTTGGCAGCGCGTATAAACCTACTCTTTCCTTTATTTCTAAGAATTGTTTACTTAGAAATGTAGGTAGGGTTTTTGAAAGAGGGTCCCCAACTTCATGTTGTACGAAATTTGTCACCCGCGAATGAAAGGATGACCTTGTACCATTACAATCTGTGAGAGAGCGGACTAAAACATTCCCCAAGCCCACTCTTCCAGGAAAATCCGAAATTATTCAGGTGCAGCTAAGGCGCCTAGGATATAACCTGCTGTAATTTGATACGAGATGATGTTTTTATGTCACGTGAGTGCGCACCAAAAAAGCGCAGTTAGCTTCTTTGGACACAGAAGCGAGAGACATTTCACGGACAGGTTCTGCTATACTTGTGGCCGTTCCATACCCCTTCATCTTCCTTGGTACACGTTTCCTTGGGCGATAGATCGGTAACGCCATCGCCGCAGAACTATGCCTACAAGGCCATAATTCAAACTACCGTGACTTTCGGTGGACCTGCGAAAACGAGTTTTATAGCGGCCGCCATGCACTACAAGTACACCGCCGGAAAATTCAATACCCCGTCGTAAAATGAAGGGTTCAAGAAAAGAGCAAGTTTCGCCAAACAAGGGACCATCGATATGATCGGCGCGGTTCACACGGACGAACTCGCTTCCCTGTATATCAGGAAAGTAAAATTAACTCCCGAGATTACAATTGCCCACGCCAAATGTCTCGAACTAGCTACCATTAAATATCCAATAACTCGAACGGAATGTAACTCTTTTTCCATAAATAGCGGAACAAATATCTGCGTTAGAGATAATCTCTTTATGGGACAGTTACCCAAACGAGTCCATTTCGCTATGGTAAAACAGAACGCCTATCTAGGAGATTATACACAGTCGCCCTTTAATTTCCAACACTTTGATTTAAATCATATCACTCTCTACCTCGATGGAACTAGCGTTACTCACAAGCCTTTAACCCCTAATTTCGAGAGACAACAGTACATGAGATCGTACACTAATCTTTTCACTCAAACATCCCAATGGTTCATTGACGAAGGGAACTTTATCTCACGTGAAAAGTTTCCTGGTGGGAACTGTATTTTCGTATTTGATTTGAGTCCTGACCTCAGTTGTTCAGCTTCGCAATTTCAGTTGATAAAGAATGATAATTTGCGATTAGAATTAAAGTTCGCCTGAGATTTGTCGAAGACTGTTAGCGTATTATACTACGCCGAATTTCAAAATTTAATTGAAATTGACAAAAACAGGAACGTTATTTACGATTATACCAATTTTAAAATGGACTCTCATCAGCTAGCTAAAATAATGGAAAAATATTCGTTCACTAAAGGTCTGTTTCGAGGTATTTTCGCAGCCGATAAATTACCCAAAACTGTTAAAACCTTTCCTTCACTCGGTATTGTAAATACGGGATTATCACCGAAGGCGTACATTGGACGACAATTTATTTTTCTCGGAATAAAAATACCGAGTTCTTTGATAGTTTCGGTAACCCTCCCGACATGTTTAAATAACAATTTTGTGGAAAGAAACAGTATAACCAAAAGGGTATAACTGTCACATTTAACTCCAAACAATTACAAGGGAACTTTAGTATGACGTGTGGCGGATACTGCGTTTATTTTGCTTTGTATAGATGCAGATGTGTTAAAATGTTTAATATATGTGCAAGATTTAAAAAAGATAAAAATATTAATGATAAAATGATTTCTGAATTTATGTATAAGAGATTTTCAATAAACTTTTTTTAACCAAAATACTTGTGATTTTCTCTAACCTCACCTAACCTAACCCAACCTAATTTACACTAAGTTCCATCCATATAATTGACGGGTGGGCGGCTATGTGCGGTAGTCGCGGGCGCGCGCGTTTAATTTCAAACACGTCGCGCCGCGGTAGGTGCGGGGCAACCCCTCCGCCCTGACCTCTGGTTTAGGCTTAAGTATGAATAATAAGCTTAAATATAAATAATATCAAGGTTTGATTTCGCACTATTTGATTTAAAAATATTTAAACATTGGTTTGTTATATATTGTATTAAAAAAATATTCAATTATTTGAACAATTTACAAATTAATAATAAAAAACATTATTCCTTTGCAATTTTAAAGTGTCCGTGGGCAAGAGTCGAGAACGTTTATCGTCGCATGGATTGAGACAAAGTTTGGTTTGATTAACCGTGAATAACTCGTGTTTTTTGCTAACAATTCGCTTCATGGATTCTAGGGTGAGTTGTCTCTCAAGTAAGCATTCCCGGTATTGAGCACGGCGAACCTTTTTCTTGGTTTCTAGGTGGGTCAGCGGTTTGCAAAACAGCGTTTCCCAGTTCAGCGTGTGTCAAAACCGCGGTGTCTCAGAACAGCGATTGTCAAAATAAACTCTCCCATAACAGCGGTAGTCAAAACAGCGGAAATTGTCAAAACAGCGCTTTCTCATAAGTACGGTTTCTCTTATCAGCGCTTTCTCATAAAAACGGTTTCTCACTTTGGTTCTCTCTGTATCGTTTTATTATCTAGATGACGTACAACTTAACCGTTGCCATTATTTAGGGCAACGGCTCCATGACCAGCTCTATCACTCCTTGTTGAAAATTTTCAACAACCCTCATAGAGGTGGAGTGACAGTCCTTTGCCAGTTTGAATCCACGATTGGACTCTAAAAATTAAGAGGATTTCTTATCTTGAACCGTAACCTAACCTAACCTAACCTAACCGTACCGTTAGGAAAATAAATCCATGTCGTATTTATAACACAAACCTTTTGATCTAAAATTTTAAGAAGTAAAATCCTTTCGGATTTTTTCTAAAAAGTAGAAACACGAAACCATTTTATTCTTGTTGCGCGGGTAAAATTCATTTAAAAACTATTAATTCCACAAGGAGACAATAACGTCGTTTTAAATATGCGGATCCGCTGATATGATACAGTTATTTTGAATACCTGCTCTTACGGTAATCGCTAATTTGAAAATCCGCTCTCATGATAAACCTGTTTTGCATGAACGCTTTTTTGGCAACGCTGTTTTGAGAATCGCTAATATAGGAAAGCGCTATACTACCTATATACCTTTTTCTTCACGACACGACGACAAATGCCCTTTGCCGTCTTTTCTCACCCTTGGCGGAGATCATCGAGTACATTTTTAGTCTGAGACCACAAAATTCTTCAATCGGTGTACCGTCTAATTCGTCCTTGAATTTGCCCAGTGTTTTCTTGTTGACATTGCTATGTAGGGGGTGATCCCTAGGATAGCCGGAAAAGTCATATGCATCGCTATTAGCTGCAAAATCTCTGTAGAGATCGTCTGTTTCGATGTGGTACGTCAATGAGTCGGTGTCCGTAAAAAGGAGTTTGGTTTGTCACCGTATTGAGCTCGAATTACATCATAATGGAATTGGTACATTAGGAGCTTGGACAGGCCAAGAATAGCGAAGCCGGTAAAGATCGGTCTGTTGAGTGTGAGTGACTTTTGCAATCGATGAATTCCTACTAGGTCGTTCTTGAAAACGGTGAATTTCTGGAAGGTTGGAGAACTGGCCTTCTTATTCGCTCGTTCCGGGGTTTGAACAAGGTCAAAATTGATCTCCATCGTCTTACCTATAAAAGAAACAATAATTGGTATTTGGGTTGGGTTAGATTAGGTTAATATACGTACCATAAACAGAGTTATTCATCAGCTTGAAAAAAATCTTTTTCGAAGTAATTGAGGGCCATTTTGCGCTTCTCCGTGTTTAAGTAGATGAACGGCTTCAACCAAGCCCCTTGCACAAATACCAGGATTCTGTGAATTTTAAGATAACCATGCCTTTGCTGAAAAAAAAATAAATAAATAAAAATAATAAAAGAGAGAGAGAAAAAATATTTACCCGGAAAGATTACGAATAAAAACGGGAATGTGCTTCGGAGGTTTCAACTTTAGGTTGCATGTGTTGTGTCCAGCACCTCGAAAATTACAATTAGTATCATCGTGGTCACGAACCTTATACTCCTTTACATACATAACACGTTTGTGCAGATTCAAAGTCTGCCTGCTCCGCTTGGGTTAGATTCATATGGACGTTCTCCTTATTTTTGCTCATCAATATCATTTGTTCGCGTAAAAGATTCTCCAAGAATTTCTCTGTCGTGTTTTTCCCGCAATAGGTTACAGGTTTGGATGGATTTCCATCCGGACCCACGATCACGTAGCTGAAGCCACAAGATATGTGACGCGACAAGGTAGTGGTAGATGACAGTGATGAATCCAGTAGACATGATTGATACTTTTAGTAGAATCGCCTCAAAGTCGGCAAATATAATGTTTTTTACCTTGGGATGGAAAAAAAAAATTAAGGATTATATATTTTTTTTACGAAAGTGATTACAAAGTACTCACTGGTTGATGCCATCCGTGTTTATTGAATTCCTGTATTGGATCCTTCGTCGGCATTGTAACTTTGTGTTCCATGCGTACTACAATCTTCGATATGTGTATCACGGTTGCATGGTTTCAGCGTTAGGTCCGACGAAGCGATGAAGGCAGTAGCAGCAATAAAATGTAGTGTGCCCGTCCTATGAGAAGTTATTGAGTAAACGGCTGAAACTTCGAATTAGACAATGTTTCCTTTCTCCTCGCATTATGAGTAGGAGATCAACTTGACGTTCTTTGCAAACTTTATTTTTGCTTGTATACTTAGGGAGAATTCCTTTTTCATGAGTAATATTGGCGAAATTTAGCTTTCCAAAAATCATGAAAAATATTTTAGATCTATACACTGAGAATTCTGTAGTTTTATCCCGGTTATTTATACGGTATTCTTGGCTTTTTAAATTTTAAGCGTAGAAACAGTTTGGTTGCGGGATCTCTTTCACATTCCCAGCAAATTTACTGTCAGTGGTACTAGTAGAATTTCCTACGGTATCTGGTATCCAACTTGTAAATCGTGATAAAATTCAGCAGAAAATAAACGTACGCAAATCTGAAAAATGATTAGTGCGTTACTTAGCTACGTAGAAATCAAAAAGGTTGAGCGACGTACTGAGCTTTTAAATCACAAATATGCTTTAAGAAAATGAAACTCAGGCAATCGTTCTACCGTTTACATATGAATAGAGTGAATATGAAATATCAAATTGGTACAGTTTAACTGATACAAGGCTTACCTTAATTGGATCCCGATTCACGGATCAGACTTCCTAAGACTATATGCTCTGGCTTGACGAACAGATTATTGAATTTGATACTTGGGAGAGTTTAAAACCTTTATCATGATCTCGTAAAACATTCTCTCCGCGAAATATTCGTCGATTTTATTTATTTCGAGCCTTTTTTTTTTTTTTTTTTTTTTTTTTTTCGGCGTGTAACGTAACGTCTTTACGCCCGGACAGCGGTCGCGATTGCGAACCAGGTGTGGCGCCAAGGCGTAAGGCCTTGAGCAACTCAGTTATGGTAAGTAACTACGCAGGGATTAGGACTGGGAATTGCCCACGCGACGGAAGGAGATGGGAATGGGGAAGAGGAAGGACCATTCCGTCGCGGACCATTCGCAACACTCCCTATGGGCAAGGGACCTGCGATTCGAGCAGGACAACACCCAGACCTTGCCACTGAGACGCCAGTTTACAGGAGTGCGCCACCACTCCCGGCTATTTCGAGCCTTCGGCGCAAATTCGTTCGTTCGCTTGGCTGCCATTTTAGCGGAAGTGTAACGAAGGTCGTTCGCTAGAGTCGCCACCTAGCAATTTTATTTGAAATAAGATTGAAGCCGCGAAATTCAAACGCGAATTTTTACTAGTATTTGCTTGTTGAATCCTATCAATTCTAAAAATTATCTAAAAACGCTGAATTATAGAAATTATGGATGTTTTTTCTTCGTTCGATAAGAGTTACCGACAGCAAATACCCTGTTGTTAAGTTATCGGGTGGTTATCGTATTTCGCGCTCGATAATTTCACGTTTGGAAGTTAGAGAATACCATTTTTTGATAACTTATCACATTTACGATAAAACCGGAGTTATCGTATGCGCGTGAACGATAAAAAAGTTAGAGAATTGCCCCCATTTTCGGTCACGGATGTAAGCGTGCTAATATCGACCATAAGAAGCATAGGTTATCATCGCTTCTAATGTTGAGAATCGCTTTTTTATCGGTGAGTACTTTAGGTAGATCAATAAACGATCCATCAACCAATGGTAAATATCCTACAATATTTAATTGCTAAAAAGTTATCAGATCGATCACCCAATCGCTGCCATTATTTTCAAAATCTTCAATATGTTTTTTGAGTGCTTCAACACATATCTATTTGTCTTGGGATTGTGTCTGGAGTCAATGTAATACGTGTTCCTCTAATGATGGTAAGCGATAAATTCTACCTCCTCGCCCGTGTTTAATTCACGCGTGTAACGTACTCTGATGGCTAAGTACCACTTGATACCTTTTATCGCGGTTAATTCTATGAACGCGATAGCGTTCAATGTTATGGGCCCATCATCATCTGTAATGTTATTTCACAAATTCAGCCTTTAGCCAATCAGAACGCTCCATTTCCCCATTGAAATAACATTAAAATCGACTCTTTCGAGGACATGTCCCTTGCATCGCAGAACTAAAAGAGGAATTATTTGTTACGGTTAAAACCAATTTTTAATCGTAGAGCAAGGTTCGAACGTGTGCCTTTTCCAAGTTTCATTTAAAAATTTTAAGTCTAAGTATTTTAAAATTAATTCTGAAGTTGACCTTTTTTTGGTACTTAGCTGGTTTCGCGCATGGCCAAATTCGTAATGTTATTCAATGGGATTTGGTTTTTTGAAAGTGGCTTACCTTTCAGGTTTATTTTCTAATACTTCCAGATATTTTTGAAACTTGGATTTTCCGTGTGGTATGAATTAAGATTCGAGCTTTATTTTAAGACTAATTTCATAATTTTAAACCGATTTGTTGGCCCACAATATATTTATGAAAACGGACGAAAAATTAAAGCGGAGAAATTGAGTGGGCAAAAACCTAAGCCTTATTTGACAAATTAGGCTGAGGTTTTCTATAGCTTTTTAAATTCACGTGCAGGAGCGCCCTTGGGTATTGAACGCTAATGAATTAATTTCTCCTCCTTCATATTTTTGCCCTTTTTAGCTAGACCCAACCCTAGTAGGGTCTAGGTACTGTGTTCACTGCGGCGTTCGCGTTCTCGTGGGCGTTCGCGTTGTACAAGAAGACGAAATTCGTCATCGAATAGAAAAATATTTCGTCCTCTTACCTCTCCGAGTGAACTTTTAGTTCACGGAGAGGTTCTGTCTGTTACGTCATCGAATTGGAAAATTTTTCGTCTTCTTACCTCTCCGACTGAACTTTTAGTTTGCGGAGAGGTTCTGTCTGTGTGTGACGTCGGAAGAGGACGTCATCAACCACGGCGCTTCATTCTCCAATAAAATTACTAAATATGCAGTTATTAGCTTCTGCCTTGCTGTAAACGTATATCCACTACAGCTCATTGAAGAGCAGCAACCGTTACTCGCTTCTTAGTTTATAATGATAAACGAACGCTTTATATAGTATCTTTTGGATTCGCGTCTATTTTAGCCTTCTGAGGTTATAGCTTTTACTGAATTGAAGCGTAATATTCCATTAAATTAAAATTAAAACTGATTAAATGATTTAACTTAATCTAAAAACCAATGTTGCTGAAACATAAATTTAATATAAAAGATATTTTCGAAGATATTCAATATTTTCTAGTAGGTTGATTAGATAAAGGCGTGTTTTCACGGGTGTCCAAGATAAAATGAATTAATAAATTTTAGATATTAAGGTGAGTTTTCACGGGTATCCAAGGTAAAAATTAATAAAGATTAGATATAAAGGCGTGTTCACAGGGTATCCAAGATAAAATTACTTAATATAGAATAGATATAAAGGCTCGTTCGCACGAGTATCCAAGTTAAAATGACAAAGATAATATATAAATGCCCGTTCGCACGGGTATCTAAATTTAAAATGAATAAATATAAGATATAATGCCGCGTTCACACGGGCATCCAAGATAAATGAATAAAGATTAGATATAAATCCGCGTTCAGACGGGTATCAAAGAAAAATTAAGATTAGATATGAAGATAAATTAAAAAGGACTAGATATAAACGCGTTCACACGGGTATCCAAGATAAATTAATAAAGATTAGATATAAAGACGCATTCACACAGGTATCGAAGATAAATTAATAAAGATTAGATATGAAGACGCGTTCACAGGTAGCCAAGTTGAAAAACATGATTTGAAAAACATGATTTGAAAAACATGATTTGAAAAACATGGTTTGAAAAACCTGATTTGAAAAACCTGATTTGAAAAACCTGATTTGAAAAACCTGATTTGAAAAACCTGATTTGAAAAACCTGATTTGAAAAACCTGATTTGAAAAACCTGATTTGAAAAACCTGATTTGAAAAACCTGATTTGAAAAACCTGATTTGAAAAACCTGATTGGAAAAACCTGATTGGAAAAACCTGATTGGAAAAACCTGATTGGAAAAACCTGATTGGAAAAACCTGATTGGAAAAACCTGATTGGAAAAAACCTGATTGGAAAAACCTGATTGGAAAAACCTGATTGGAAAAACCTGATTGGAAAAACCTGATTGGAAAAACCTGATTGGAAAAACCTGATTGGAAAAACCTGATTGGAAAAACCTGATTGGAAAAACCTGATTGGAAAAACCTGATTGGAAAAACCTGATTGGAAAAACCTGATTGGAAAAACCTGATTGGAAAAACCTGATTGGAAAAACCTGATTGGAAAAACCTGATTGGAAAAACCTGATTGGAAAAACCTGATTGGAAAAACCTGATTGGAAAAACCTGACTGGAAAAACCTGATTGGAAAAACCTGATTGGAAAAACCTGATTGGAAAAACCTGATTGGAAAAACCTGATTGGAAAAACCTGTTTTGAAAAACCTGTTTTGAAAAACCTGTTTTGAAAAACCTGATTTGAAAAACCTGATTTGAAAAACCTGATTTGAAAAACCTGATTTGAAAAACCTGATTTGAAAAACCTGATTTGAAAAACCTGATTTGAAAAACCTGATTTGAAAAACCTGATTTGAAAAACCTGATTTGAAAAACCTGATTTGAAAAACCTGATTTGAAAAACCTGTTTTGAAAAACCTGTTTTGAAAAACCTGATTTGAAAAACCTGATTTGAAAAACCTGATTTGAAAAACCTGATTTGAAAAACCTGATTTGAAAAACCTGATTTGAAAAACCTGATTTCAAAAACCTGATTTCAAAAACCTGATTTCAAAAACCTGATTTCAAAAACCTGATTTCAAAAACCTGATTTCAAAAACCTGATTTCAAAAACCTGATTTCAAAAACCTGATTTCAAAAACCTGATTTCAAAAACCTGATTTGGAAAAACCTGATTTGGAAAAACCTGATTTGGAAAAACCTGATTTGGAAAAACCTGATTTGGAAAAACCTGATTTGGAAAAACCTGATTTGGAAAAACCTGATTTGGAAAAACCTGATTTGGAAAAACCTGATTTGGAAAAACCTGATTTGGAAAAACCTGATTTGGAAAAACCTGATTTGGAAAAACCTGATTTGGAAAAACCTGATTTGGAAAAACCTGATTGGAAAAACCTGATTGGAAAAACCTGATTGGAAAAACCTGATTGGAAAAACCTGATTGGAAAAACCTGATTGGAAAAACCTGATTGGAAAAACCTGATTGGAAAAACCTGATTGGAAAAACCTGATTGGAAAAACCTGATTGGAAAAACCTGATTGGAAAAACCTGATTGGAAAAACCTGATTGGAAAAACCTGATTGGAAAAACCTGATTGGAAAACCCTGATTGGAAAAACCTGATTGGAAAAACCTGATTGGAAAAACCTGATTGGAAAAACCTGATTGGAAAAACCTGATTGGAAAAACCTGATTGGAAAAACCTGATTGGAAAAACCTGATTGGAAAAACCTGATTGGAAAAACCTGATTGGAAAAACCTGATTGGAAAAACCTGATTGGAAAAACCTGATTGGAAAAACCTGATTGGAAAAACCTGATTGGAAAAACCTGATTGGAAAAACCTGATTCGAAAAACCTGATTCGAAAAACCTGATTCGAAAAACCTGATTCGAAAAACCTGATTCGAAAAACCTGATTCGAAAAACCTGATTCGAAAAACCTGATTCGAAAAACCTGATTCGAAAAACCTGATTCGAAAAACCTGATTCGAAAAACCTGATTCGAAAAACCTGTTTCGAAAAACCTGTTTCGAAAAACCTGTTTCGAAAAACCTGATTGGAAAAACCTGATTGGAAAAACCTGATTGGAAAAACCTGATTGGAAAAACCTGATTGGAAAAACCTGATTGGAAAAACCTGATTGGAAAAACCTGATTGGAAAAACCTGATTGGAAAAACCTGATTGGAAAAACCTGATTGGAAAAACCTGATTGGAAAAACCTGATTGGAAAAACCTGATTGGAAAAACCTGATTTTAAAAACCTGATTGGAAAAACCTGATTGGAAAATCCTGATTGGAAAAACCTGATTGGAAAAACCTGATTGGAAAAACCTGATTGGAAAAACCTGATTGGAAAAACCTGATTGGAAAAACCTGATTGGAAAAACCTGATTGGAAAAACCTGATTGGAAAAACCTGATTGGAAAAACCTGATTGGAAAAACCTGATTGGAAAAACCTGATTGGAAAAACCTGATTGGAAAAACCTGATTGGAAAAACCTGATTGGAAAAACCTGATTGGAAAAACCTGATTGGAAAAACCTGATTGGAAAAACCTGATTGGAAAAACCTGATTGGAAAAACCTGATTGGAAAAACCTGATTGGAAAAACCTGATTGGAAAAACCTGATTGGAAAAACCTGATTTGAAAAACCTGATTTGAAAAACCTGATTTGAAAAACCTGATTTGAAAAACCTGATTTGAAAAACCTGTTTTGAAAAACCTGTTTTGAAAAACCTGATTTGAAAAACCTGATTTGAAAAACCTGATTGGAAAAACCTGATTTGAAAAACCTGATTTGAAAAACCTGATTTGAAAAACCTGATTTGAAAAACCTGATTTGAAAAACCTGATATGAAAAACCTGATATGAAAAACCTGATATGAAAAACCTGATTTGAAAAACCTGATTTGAAAAACCTGATTTGAAAAACCTGATTTGAAAAACCTGATTTGAAAAACCTGATTTGAAAAACCTGATTTGAAAAACCTGATTTCAAAAACCTGATTTCAAAAACCTGATTGGGAAAAACCTGATTGGAAAAACCTGATTGGAAAAAACCTGATTGGAAAAAACCTGATTGGAAAAAACCTGATTGGAAAAAACCTGATTGGAAAAAACCTGATTGGAAAAAACCTGACTGGAAAAAACCTGATTGGAAAAAACCTGATTGGAAAAAACCTGATTGGAAAAAACCTGATTGGAAAAACCTGATTTGAAAAACCTGATTTGAAAAACCTGATTGGAAAAACCTGATTGGAAAAACCTGATTGGAAAAACCTGATTGGAAAAACCTGATTGGAAAAACCTGATTGGAAAAACCTGATTGGAAAAACCTGATTGGAAAAACCTGATTGGAAAAACCTGATTGGAAAAACCTGATTGGAAAAACCTGATTGGAAAAACCTGATTGGAAAAACCTGATTGGAAAAACCTGATTGGAAAAACCTGATTGGAAAAACCTGATTGGAAAAACCTGATTGGAAAAACCTGATTGGAAAAACCTGATTGGAAAAACCTGATTCGAAAAACCTGATTCGAAAAACCTGATTCGAAAAACCTGATTCGAAAAACCTGATTCGAAAAACCTGATTCGAAAAACCTGATTCGAAAAACCTGATTCGAAAAACCTGATTCGAAAAACCTGATTCGAAAAACCTGATTCGAAAAACCTGATTCGAAAAACCTGATTCGAAAAACCTGATTCGAAAAACCTGATTCGAAAAACCTGTTTCGAAAAACCTGTTTCGAAAAACCTGTTTCGAAAAACCTGTTTCGAAAAACCTGATTGGAAAAACCTGATTGGAAAAACCTGATTGGAAAAACCTGATTGGAAAAACCTGATTGGAAAAACCTGATTGGAAAAACCTGATTGGAAAAACCTGATTGGAAAAACCTGATTGGAAAAACCTGATTGGAAAAACCTGATTGGAAAAACCTGATTGGAAAAACCTGATTGGAAAAACCTGATTGGAAAAACCTGATTGGAAAAACCTGATTGGAAAAACCTGATTGGAAAAACCTGATTGGAAAAACCTGATTGGAAAAACCTGATTGGAAAAACCTGATTGGAAAAACCTGATTGGAAAAACCTGATTGGAAAAACCTGATTGGAAAAACCTGATTGGAAAAACCTGATTGGAAAAACCTGATTGGAAAAACCTGATTGGAAAAACCTGATTGGAAAAACCTGATTGGAAAAACCTGATTGGAAAAACCTGATTGGAAAAACCTGATTGGAAAAACCTGATTGGAAAAACCTGATTGGAAAAACCTGATTGGAAAAACCTGATTGGAAAAACCTGATTGGAAAAACCTGATTGGAAAAACCTGATTGGAAAAACCTGATTGGAAAAACCTGATTGGAAAAACCTGATTGGAAAAACCTGATTGGAAAAACCTGATTTGAAAAACCTGATTTGAAAAACCTGATTTGAAAAACCTGATTTGAAAAACCTGATTTGAAAAACCTGTTTTGAAAAACCTGTTTTGAAAAACCTGATTTGAAAAACCTGATTTGAAAAACCTGATTTGAAAAACCTGATTTGAAAAACCTGATTTGAAAAACCTGATTTGAAAAACCTGATTTGAAAAACCTGATTTGAAAAACCTGATATGAAAAACCTGATATGAAAAACCTGATATGAAAAACCTGATTTGAAAAACCTGATTTGAAAAACCTGATTTGAAAAACCTGATTTGAAAAACCTGATTTGAAAAACCTGATTTGAAAAACCTGATTTGAAAAACCTGATTTCAAAAACCTGATTTCAAAAACCTGATTGGGAAAAACCTGATTGGAAAAACCTGATTGGAAAAAACCTGATTGGAAAAAACCTGATTGGAAAAAACCTGATTGGAAAAAACCTGATTGGAAAAAACCTGACTGGAAAAAACCTGATTGGAAAAAACCTGATTGGAAAAAACCTGATTGGAAAAAACCTGATTGGAAAAAACCTGATTGGAAAAACCTGATTTGAAAAACCTGATTTGAAAAACCTGATTTGAAAAACCTGATTTGAAAAACCTGATTTGAAAAACCTGTTTTGAAAAACCTGTTTTGAAAAACCTGTTTTGAAAAACCTGATTTGAAAAACCTGATTTGAAAAACCTGATTTGAAAAACCTGATTTGAAAAACCTGATTTGAAAAACCTGATTTGAAAAACCTGATTTCAAAAACCTGATTTCAAAAACCTGATTTCAAAAACCTGATTTCAAAAACCTGATTTCAAAAACCTGATTTCAAAAACCTGATTTCAAAAACCTGATTTCAAAAACCTGATTTCAAAAACCTGATTTCAAAAACCTGATTTGGAAAAACCTGATTTGGAAAAACCTGATTTGGAAAAACCTGATTTGGAAAAACCTGATTTGGAAAAACCTGATTTGGAAAAACCTGATTTGGAAAAACCTGATTTGGAAAAACCTGATTTGGAAAAACCTGATTGGAAAAACCTGATTGGAAAAACCTGATTGGAAAAACCTGATTGGAAAAACCTGATTGGAAAAACCTGATTGGAAAAACCTGATTGAAAAAACCTGATTGGAAAAACCTGATTGGAAAAACCTGATTGGAAAAACCTGATTGGAAAAACCTGATTGGAAAAACCTGATTGGAAAAACCTGATTGGAAAAACCTGATTGGAAAAACCTGATTGGAAAAACCTGATTGGAAAAACCTGATTGGAAAAACCTGATTGGAAAAACCTGATTGGAAAACCCTGATTGGAAAAACCTGATTGGAAAAACCTGATTGGAAAAACCTGATTGGAAAAACCTGATTGGAAAAACCTGATTGGAAAAACCTGATTGGAAAAACCTGATTGGAAAAACCTGATTGGAAAAACCTGATTGGAAAAACCTGATTGGAAAAACCTGATTGGAAAAACCTGATTGGAAAAACCTGATTGGAAAAACCTGATTGGAAAAACCTGATTCGAAAAACCTGATTCGAAAAACCTGATTCGAAAAACCTGATTCGAAAAACCTGATTCGAAAAACCTGATTCGAAAAACCTGATTCGAAAAACCTGATTCGAAAAACCTGATTCGAAAAACCTGATTCGAAAAACCTGATTCGAAAAACCTGATTCGAAAAACCTGATTCGAAAAACCTGATTCGAAAAACCTGTTTCGAAAAACCTGTTTCGAAAAACCTGATTGGAAAAACCTGATTGGAAAAACCTGATTGGAAAAACCTGATTGGAAAAACCTGATTGGAAAAACCTGATTGGAAAAACCTGATTGGAAAAACCTGATTGGAAAAACCTGATTGGAAAAACCTGATTGGAAAAACCTGATTGGAAAAACCTGATTGGAAAAACCTGATTGGAAAAACCTGATTGGAAAAACCTGATTGGAAAAACCTGATTGGAAAAACCTGATTGGAAAAACCTGATTGGAAAAACCTGATTGGAAAAACCTGATTGGAAAAACCTGATTGGAAAAACCTGATTGGAAAAACCTGATTGGAAAAACCTGATTGGAAAAACCTGATTGGAAAAACCTGATTGGAAAAACCTGATTGGAAAAACCTGATTGGAAAAACCTGATTGGAAAAACCTGATTGGAAAAACCTGATTGGAAAAACCTGATTGGAAAAACCTGATTGGAAAAACCTGATTGGAAAAACCTGATTGGAAAAACCTGATTGGAAAAACCTGATTTGAAAAACCTGATTTGAAAAACCTGATTTGAAAAACCTGATTTGAAAAACCTGATTTGAAAAACCTGATTTGAAAAACCTGTTTTGAAAAACCTGTTTTGAAAAACCTGTTTTGAAAAACCTGTTTTGAAAAACCTGATTTGAAAAACCTGATTTGAAAAACCTGATTTGAAAAACCTGATTTGAAAAACCTGATTTGAAAAACCTGATTTGAAAAACCTGATTTGAAAAACCTGATTTGAAAAACCTGATTTGAAAAACCTGATTTGAAAAACCTGATATGAAAAACCTGATTTGAAAAACCTGATTTGAAAAACCTGATTTGAAAAACCTGATTTGAAAAACCTGATTTGAAAAACCTGATTTGAAAAACCTGATTTGAAAAACCTGATTTGAAAAACCTGATTTCAAAAACCTGATTTCAAAAACCTGATTGGGAAAAACCTGATTGGAAAAACCTGATTGGAAAAAACCTGATTGGAAAAAACCTGATTGGAAAAAACCTGATTGGAAAAAACCTGATTGGAAAAAACCTGACTGGAAAAAACCTGATTGGAAAAAACCTGATTGGAAAAAACCTGATTGGAAAAAACCTGATTGGAAAAAACCTGATTGGAAAAAACCTGATTGGAAAAAACCTGATTGGAAAAAACATGATTGGAAAAACATGATTGGAAAAACATGATTGGAAAAACCCTGATTGGAAAAACCCTGATTGGAAAAAACCTGATTGGAAAAAACCTGATTGGAAAAAACCTGATTGGAAAAAACCTGATTGGAAAAAACCTGATTGGAAAAAACCTGATTGGAAAAAACCTGATTGGAAAAAACCTGATTGGAAAAAACCTGATTGGAAAAAACCTGATTGGAAAAAACCTGATTGGAAAAAACCTGATTGGAAAAAACCTGATTGGAAAAAACCTGATTGGAAAAAACCTGATTGGAAAAAACCTGATTGGAAAAAACCTGATTGGAAAAAACCTGATTGGAAAAAACCTGATTGGAAAAAACCTGATTGGAAAAAACCTGATTGGAAAAAACCTGATTGGAAAAAACCTGATTGGAAAAAACCTGATTGGAAAAAACCTGATTGGAAAAAACCTGATTGGAAAAAACCTGATTGGAAAAAACCTGATTGGAAAAAACCTGATTGGAAAAAACCTGATTGGAAAAAACCTGATTGGAAAAAACCTGATTGGAAAAAACCTGATTGGAAAAAACCTGATTGGAAAAAACCTGATTGGAAAAAACCTGATTGGAAAAAACCTGATTGGAAAAAACCTGATTGGAAAAAACCTGATTGGAAAAAACCTGATTGGAAAAAACCTGATTGGAAAAAACCTGATTGGAAAAAACCTGATTGGAAAAAACCTGATTGGAAAAAACCTGATTGGAAAAAACCTGATTGGAAAAAACCTGATTGGAAAAAACCTGATTGGAAAAAACCTGATTGGAAAAAACCTGATTGGAAAAAACCTGATTGGAAAAAACCTGATTGGAAAAAACCTGATTGGAAAAAACCTGATTGGAAAAAACCTGATTGGAAAAAACCTGATTGGAAAAAACCTGATTGGAAAAAACCTGATTGGAAAAAACCTGATTGGAAAAAACCTGATTGGAAAAAACCTGATTGGAAAAAACCTGATTTGAAAAACCTGATTTGGAAAAACCTGATTGGAAAAACCTGATTTGGAAAAACCTGATTGGAAAAACCTGATTGGAAAAACCTGATTGGAAAAACCTGATTGGAAAAACCTGATTGGAAAAACCTGATTGGAAAAACCTGATTGGAAAAACCTGATTGGAAAAACCTGATTGGAAAAACCTGATTGGAAAAACCTGATTGGAAAAACCTGATTGGAAAAACCTGATTGGAAAAACCTGATTGGAAAAACCTGATTGGAAAAACCTGATTGGAAAAACCTGATTGGAAAAACCTGATTGGAAAAACCTGATTGGAAAAACCTGATTGGAAAAACCTGATTGGAAAAACCTGATTGGAAAAACCTGATTGGAAAAACCTGATTGGAAAAACCTGATTGGAAAAACCTGATTGGAAAAACCTGATTGGAAAAACCTGATTGGAAAAACCTGATTGGAAAAACCTGATTTGAAAAACCTGATTTGAAAAACCTGATTTGAAAAACCTGATTTGAAAAACCTGATTGGAAAAACCTGATTTCAAAAACCTGATTTGGAAAAACCTGATTTGAAAAACCTGATTTGAAAAACCTGATTTGAAAAACCTGATTTGAAAAACCTGATTTGAAAAACCTGATTTGAAAAACCTGATTTGAAAAACCTGATTTGAAAAACCTGATTTCAAAAACCTGATTTCAAAAACCTGATTTGAAAAACCTGATTTGAAAAACCTGATTTGAAAAACCTGATTTCAAAAACCTGATTTCAAAAACCTGATTTCAAAAACCTGATTTCAAAAACCTGATTTCAAAAACCTGATTTCAAAAACCTGATTTCAAAAACCTGATTTCAAAAACCTGATTTCAAGTGAGTGAGTGAGTGGAGTGAGTGAGTGAGTGGAGTGAGTGAGTGAGTGGAGTGAGTGAGTGGAGTGAGTGAGTGAGTGGAGTGAGTGAGTGAGTGGAGTGAGTGAGTGAGTGGAGTGAGTGAGTGAGTGGAGTGAGTGAGTGAGTGGAGTGAGTGAGTGAGTGGAGTGAGTGAGTGAGTGGAGTGAGTGAGTGAGTGGAGTGAGTGAGTGAGTGGAGTGAGTGAGTGGAGTGAGTGAGTGGAGTGAGTGAGTGGAGTGAGTGAGTGGAGTGAGTGAGTGGAGTGAGTGAGTGAGTGGAGTGAGTGAGTGAGTGGAGTGAGTGAGTGGAGTGAGTGAGTGAGTGGAGTGAGTGAGTGGAGTGAGTGAGTGGAGTGAGTGAGTGGAGTGAGTGAGTGGAGTGAGTGAGTGGAGTGAGTGAGTGGAGTGAGTGAGTGGAGTGAGTGAGTGGAGTGAGTGAGTGGAGTGAGTGAGTGGAGTGAGTGAGTGGAGTGAGTGAGTGGAGTGGAGTGAGTGAGTGGAGTGAGTGAGTGGAGTGAGTGAGTGGAGTGAGTGAGTGGAGTGAGTGAGTGGAGTGAGTGAGTGGAGTGAGTGAGTGGAGTGAGTGAGTGGAGTGAGTGAGTGGAGTGAGTGAGTGGAGTGAGTGAGTGGAGTGAGTGAG
>OY987227.1:3502142-3504642 GCA_963920705.1 Odiellus spinosus
GAGTGAGTGGAAGTGAGTGAGTGGAGTGAGTGGAGTGAGTGAGTGGAAGTGAGTGAGTGGAGTGAGTGAGTGGAGTGAGTGAGTGGAGTGAGTGAGTGGAGTGAGTGAGTGAGTGGAGTGAGTGAGTGGAGTGAGTGAGTGGAGTGAGTGAGTGGAGTGAGTGAGTGGAGTGAGTGAGTGGAGTGAGTGAGTGGAGTGAGTGAGTGGAGTGAGTGAGTGGAGTGAGTGAGTGGAGTGTAGTGAGTGGAGTGAGTGAGTGGAAGTGAGTGAGTGGAGTGAGTGAGTGGAGTGAGTGAGTGGAGTGAGTGAGTGGAGTGAGTGAGTGAGTGGAGTGAGTGAGTGGAGTGAGTGAGTGGTGGAGTGAGTGAGTGAGTGAGTGGAGTGAGTGAGTGGAGTGAGTGAGTGGGGAGTGAGTGAGTGGAGTGAGTGAGTGAGTGGAGTGAGTGAGTGAGTGGAGTGTGAGTGAGTGAGTGGAGTGAGTGAGTGAGTGGAGTGAGTGAGTGAGTGGAGTGAGTGAGTGAGTGGAGTGAGTGAGTGAGTGGAGTGAGTGAGTGGAGTGAGTGAGTGAGTGAGTGGAGTGAGTGAGTGAGTGGAGTGAGTGAGTGGAGTGAGTGAGTGGAGTGAGTGAGTGGAGTGAGTGAGTGGAGTGAGTGAGTGGAGTGAGTGAGTGGAGTGAGTGGAGTGAGTGAGTGGAGTGAGTGAGTGGAGTGAGTGAGTGGAGTGAGTGAGTGGAGTGAGTGAGTGGAGTGAGTGAGTGGAGTGAGTGAGTGGAGTGAGTGAGTGGAGTGAGTGAGTGAGTGGAGTGAGTGAGTGGAGTGAGTGAGTGGAGTGAGTGAGTGGAGTGAGTGAGTGGAGTGAGTGAGTGGAGTGAGTGAGTGGAGTGAGTGAGTGGAGTGAGTGAGTGGAGTGAGTGAGTGGAGTGAGTGAGTGGAGTGAGTGAGTGGAGTGAGTGAGTGGAGTGAGTGAGTGGAGTGGTGAGTGAGTGGATGTGAGTGAGTGGAGTGAGTGAGTGGAGTGAGTGAGTGGAGTGAGTGAGTGGAGTGAGTGAGTGGAGTGAGTGAGTGGAGTGAGTGAGTGGAAGTGAGTGAGTGGAGTGAGTGAGTGGAGTGAGTGAGTGGAGTGAGTGAGTGGAGTGAGTGAGTGGAGTGAGTGAGTGAGTGAGTGAGTGGAGTGAGTGAGTGGAGTGAGTGAGTGGAGTGAGTGAGTGGAGTGAGTGAGTGGAGTGAGTGAGTGGAGTGAGTGAGTGGAGTGAGTGAGTGAGTGAGTGAGTGGAGTGAGTGAGTGGAGTGAGTGAGTGGAGTGAGTGAGTGAGTGAGTGAGTGGAGTGAGTGAGTGGAGTGAGTGAGTGGAGTGAGTGGTGAGTGAGTGAGTGAGTGAGTGGAGTGAGTGAGTGGAGTGAGTGAGTGGAGTGAGTGAGTGGAGTGAGTGAGTGGAGTGGAGTGAGTGGAGTGAGTGAGTGGAGTGAGTGAGTGGAGTGAGTGAGTGGAGTGAGTGAGTGAGAGTGAGTGAGTGGGAGTGAGTGAGTGGAGTGAGTGAGTGGAGTGAGTGAGTGAGTGGAGTGAGTGAGTGGAAGTGAGTGAGTGGAGTGAGTGAGTGAGTGAGTGAGTGAGTGAGTGAGTGGAGTGAGTGAGTGAGTGGAGTGAGTGAGTGAGTGGAGTGAGTGAGTGAGTGAGTGGAGTGAGTGAGTGAGTGGAGTGAGTGAGTGAGTGGAGTGAGTGAGTGAGTGAGTGAGTGAGTGAGTGGAGTGAGTGAGTGGAGTGAGTGAGTGGAGTGAGTGAGTGGAGTGAGTGAGTGAGTGAGTGAGTGAGTGAGTGAGTGAGTGAGTGAGTGAGTGAGTGAGTGAGTGAGTGAGTGGAGTGAGTGAGTGAGTGGAGTGAGTGAGTGAGTGGAGTGGAGTGAGTGAGTGGAGTGAGTGAGTGGAGTGAGTGAGTGGAGTGAGTGAGTGGAGTGAGTGAGTGGAGTGAGTGAGTGGAGTGAGTGAGTGGAGTGAGAGTGAGTGAGTGAGTGAGTGGAGTGAGTGAGTGGAGTGAGTGAGTGGAGTGAGTGAGTGGAGTGAGTGAGTGAGTGGAGTGAGTGAGTGGAGTGAGTGAGTGGAGTGAGTGAGTGGAGTGAGTGAGTGGAGTGAGTGAGTGGAGTGAGTGAGTGGAGTGAGTGAGTGGAGTGGAGTGAGTGGAGTGAGTGAGTGAGTGAGTGAGTGGAGTGAGTGAGTGAGTGAGTGAGTGAGTGAGTGAGTGGAGTGTGAGTGAGTGAGTGAGTGAGTGAGTGAGTGGAGTGAGTGAGTGAGTGGAGTGAGTGAGTGGGAGTGAGTGAGTGAGTGGAGTGAGTTGAGTGAGTGAGTGTGAGTGAGTGGAGTGAGTGAGTGAGTGAGTGAGTGAGTGAGTGGAGTGAGTGAGTGGAGTGAGGTGAGTGGAGTGGTGAGTGAGTGGAGTGAGTGAGTGGAGTGAGTGAGTGGAGTGAGTGAGTGGAGTGAGTGAGTGGAGTGAGTGAGTGGAGTGAGTGA